>LOJH01000098.1:0-38563 GCA_001685095.1 Ellobius talpinus | reverse complement strand
AGCTCTAGCCTCTTACTGGCTAACTCTCACATCTTGCTTAACCCATTTCTATTATTGTGTATCGCCACTTGACTGTGGCTTACCGGCATGAGTCTAACCACCATCCATCTTGGGTAGGAGAAGCATGGCGTCTGCCTGACTCTGCTTTCTTCCTCCCACAATCCTGTTCTGTCTTCCCTGCCTACCTATGTTCTGACCTATCAGGCCAGGCAGTTTTCTTTATTAATTAACCAATGAAAGCAACAGATAAGTAGAAGACCCTCCTACATCACCCAGTGAGTCCCAGTTGGTTCTCACGATACTGACGTGAGCCTTAGGCTGAGGTAGAAGAAGAACTGGGGCAGGGACAAGAGACAGGCACAGTTCAGCAGTTCTGGGGAAGGTGTGGACTGGGTGATCCTCCGCTGGTTATGTAAAGCATTCTGAAGAAATTCTTTTCCTTGAGGGGATTCGTCTCGTTTGACCAACATGTTCACATTGTCTTCATGAGGCTTTGCTTTCATAGGCAATTGTTCTCATATGGGATAAACTCTGTTCTGAGGGGAGACCAGGAGTGCTTCCTGTTCTCAAGAGGAAAGATGACGGACAAGGCCTCATCTCTCTGTATTTTCAGTCAAAGCCAAGGAGGCAGACAGGAAATGAAAGTAGAGAGGCTAGGCTTTGCTTTGGCCTTTGGTCCTCTCGTGGCACTGTGTGAACAGTTCATGCTGTTGAACAATGCCAGCACGTGTTGCATGTATGGAAAACAATGTTGACGGATATAGCATGTAGACCCACTGGGATTGCTCTACACTGCACTAACGACTTTAACAGTTCTGACCAGAGTACTAAAATGCAAAAGACTTTCCTGACTTCTTCCTGGCTGGTAGGTTACGGGTTTCCCATGCTAGGCCATAGATGTCTGTTCTTTACAGACTGTGGGAAGGGACCGAGCATGGGCCACTCTAGACAGCACTGTGTTTTGGTTGACCACAACACACTTCCCGGTTCAAAGTCGAAGAGCCTGCTGGGCCTCTTGGATGCTGGGCCCCTTGCATGTTGGGCCACTTGGATGGAGAAGGGGCACTTCAGTGAACTGAGCGTAAGTGCATTAAAAACACATGGGTTTAATGCTCCTTGAAATAAACACAGGTTTAAGAAAAATGGAGAAGAAAGCAAATGTTTTGGCAGAACATTTTTTTGAACCCCAAATATTTGAAATCTGTTCAGGCAATCTTGCTCAATTCAGAGTGCCATTTATCTCTTCCATGGTGATGGAGATTACGCATACAAACAAGAGACTCAGCGTCTTTCTGCAGCTTTGCATTCCAGAAAGGCAGAGACCAACAACAAGGATTTCAGGAAACCAGTTTTTGAAATCCTCAAGAAGTGGAGGTTTTGATTTATTTATTTTTACTTTTGTGGCACTGGGGTCTAACCGGGGCCAAATGCTTGGCCACAAAGCTACACCTCTAGCCCCAAAGGACATTTTCCTTTTTGACAGTTCCCGGGGATTAAATCCCGGACCTCCCACATTCGAAGCTATATCCCTAGCTTACTCTTTAAAGTTGAGACAGGTCTTGTTAAGTTCCCTGGGCTGGCCCTGAACTCATCTTGTAGCCCAGGCACATCTTAGATGTTCTATCCTCCCTCTTCGGCCTCTGGAGTAGCTGAATTAGAGGCTTGCTCCTCCAGGTTCAGCCCAAAGCCTTTGGTTTTTGGAGAGAAACGAAAGGGGTAGTTATAGTGTGACTTAAATGACAGACAGGGGAGTCCATAGCTGCTGCTGCTGCTGCTGGTGGTGGTGTGTGTGTGTGTGTGTGTATGTGTCTGTGTGTGTCTGTGTGTGTGTATGTGTGTATGTGTCTGTCTGTGTGTGTATATGATGTGTATGTGTGTGTATATATGTGTATGTGTGTATGTGTGTATGTGTGTGTATGTGTGTATGTGTGGGTGTATGTGTGTATGTGTGTGTATGTCTGTATGTGTGTGTGTGTGTGTGTGTCTGTGTGTGTGTGTGTGTAGGCCAGGGTCAATCAAGTGTCACTCTCTCTTCAGGAGCATGCTCCACCTTATCTTTTGAGATAATAGAACTCACTAGCCTAGAGCTCATCAGGTAGGCTAGAATGGCTGACCAGCAAACCACAGGGCTCCACCTGTTTGTTCTTCTTCTGCTTTGGGGTTACAAACACAAGATATCACACCTAACTTTTCTTCATGAGTTCTGGGATTAAATTCAGGTCCTGTACTCACTGGGCAGATACTTCACTAATTGAGTTGTCTTCCCAGCCTCAAGCTCCCAATTTTTTTTTAATTTACGAATAAAGTGAATGGTTGGGGCTCAAAAACTCAGAACCTGTATTCATTTGACAGATGAATGACAATGAAAAAAATCACAATCAATTTTCTAATCCCAGTCCTAGGTGCAACAGGACTGTCAGGTTGCTAGTTAGCTGCTATGAGGCTTGGAGGTCACTGAGGTGCACCCCTCACTCAGAATGACCAGCTAGCTGATGAAGTGAAGATCCAAAATGGCGGGTCTCTGGTTACTGTGCTAAAATGTCAAGGACTCTTCTCACCCTAGTCCCATGTGCAGTGTGACTGTCAAGAGAAATGGGATCTGCTGCACCTCTGTTCCTGAGCAGGGATACGGAGCTCTGAACTTGCAGCGTCATTTTCAGAAAAGTATGAGAACCGTGTAAGGTTTCTCTCCACCTGAGGCTTTCTGGTAAAGGAAAAGGATGTGCCCTGTCCTTTCTCTGCAAACTCAACCTAAATGTCTGCCAATCTGGGCAGGAAGATATCCCTCAGGAAGTTGGGTTGTCTAGATATTTTTGACAGAGAGTCAATGGCTGCTCTTATGCTCTGAGAAAGTTTCACATTACTCCACAATACACTGTCCATGTACCACACTGAGAACACGAGAAAAAGGAAGCAGAGAGGAGTCCAGAGTGAGACCCAACAGCAGGTTTGGCCAGAAGGTGATGCTGTTTGGGCAGTTGGGTGCTGAGGCCGATAGGTGTACCCATCCACCGTCCACCCTGGTCACACCTTCACTTTGACTGACAGGCTTAGAAACTGAGCAGCTACTATGAGCTCTCTACCAACTGATCCCAGTGTCCACCGACAGCTAAGGGTCCTCACCTTGCCTCCACAGCAGCTTCAGGTCTGAAGACTCGGTGACATTCGGAGCTTAGCCGCCGTGGGGACCCTCAGCTGCCCTCAACCTGCCCTATCATGATTTTTCTACCTCCCTGGGAACTGATTTCCCAACAGGCTGCCCAGGCTGTCAGCTGGGGGGTGAGCTAATAAGCAAGGTGTCTGCTGACAAGGCCCTTGGCATTTGCATTTTAATGGGGGAACTGTTACAAGAATTTAGACCCCACGGAATGAAGTTATGACAGTAAAACACCAGGAAGCAGGATATTTAGAGCAGGGAGCCCTCTCCTTGGATGGCAACACCTGTTGGTTAAGTTAGCCCCTGCCTTTCTTCCATGGAACGGGACATCTCTCTTTATTCTGTGAGCTTAAGGGAAGGTGGCAGCCCCTCTGCAGAAGAATCCAGAGCCCCCAGGAACCCTGATGGCTAGACTTTTCAACTGTGGTAGTGTCTAAAGAATTAGAGAGTGCCACATGTCTGAAAGCTCTTCCACCTGATGGCCCAGGTGCCAGGTCTGTGCAATTCCAGACCTCTGGGGACTCACTATTGACTGGGAGAGGCAGCTCTCACTGATGGGAGGTGGGAAAAGAAGGAAGCTCACAGTGTCGGAATCAGATGGGCACGGTGTATCTTTCCGTAACAGCAGGATGCATTGGCTAACAAAGTTCACAAGACACCTTGGTGTCCTTGGCTGCAGTTTTCTGAGTAGTTCCAATTCCCCTTGATTGATAGTTAACCATTGGCAAAACAGTTTCTTTCATTCCCGTCTTGACTGCTAATGTTAACTCTCAGATGTTATACATTGGGTAGCCACGCATGTCATAAATACGTAAGCGCGCGAGCATGTGTGTGTATGTGTACCTAACAGGATGGCTCGAAAAAGTTAAGGAGACCATGGCCGAGTTAAGGAGTCCAAACAGGAGCGAAGGAAGGCAGAGTGAGAGGAACGCAGGGAATACCTCTGGCAGAATCAGACGGTAAACTTTTGTGGAACTGCCAGCTTCGCTGAGCCTCATGGTCCAATTGAGCTGTGCAGGTGAGGTGTGGGGCCATGGGGGCCGCAGAGTGAAATGTCCAGTAGAGGCAGAATCTGTAGTGGGTCAGACTGAGGACACTGGGACAGTCCCTTGACACACAGCAGGAAGCTAGAGACAGGTCACTGGGGGTGGTCACTGTCACTGCACTTGGTAGGGTCTCTTTAGGGTCCACATAAAGTCTCTCTCTGCAGTCTGGTGTGTGCCGGGTTTTCTTGATATGATTTTCATGTTGCTTGTGTGGTCCTGCTATACTGTGGTGAATGGGCCGGTGTCATGCCTTTGCTTTTAAGAATGAATTATTGTCAGTCTGTGCCTCCTGTGTGGGGCTGGACAATATTGTTTTCATGTACAACAAAGTACAGAATCACCCTCCAGCCTCAAAATGGAGTCACAGGACCCTTGTCAAACAGAAGGTATGGTCTGACACAAAGCAAGAAAAAAAAAGAAAACAGCAAGCAACCAAGCAAAGCAAAACCCTGCTTTCCACAATGATGTGGAATAACCTAGAATGGGACCCAGCCTGGTCGCAGTAGTTGGAGACGCTTCACCTGTCCCCTACATTAAGCTGATCTCTGTACAGTGCCAACTTCTTGCTCCTTACATGCCATGACCTCCCCAGAACATATTTTTTGGGCCCCAAACAACTCTATTTTAGTCATTAGGAAAATTCAAGAGGACTGTGAAAAAGAAAACACGAAAGAAGATCACTAATCATGAAAGCAAACTTAAGGACTATTTTGTGTTCATCTAAATTTTAATAGAGGCAAGTTTCTGCTTCTGAAAAAGCTAATGATCATATGTGTATTTACATACATATATACATATATGCTTCTCAAGTTTGTTGTATTATAAGAATTCTCCTATATTGTTAGATAATTTTTAAAAATGATATGTACCATATTACGAAAGGGAATCATAAAAACTGTGATGTGTTTGGTTTTTATCAAACTAATCTCTTTATTCTCCTGATTAATTAAGCTCTCAGGTTCTTGGGGAAGAGAACTATAAAATTATAAACATCTTACATGCCGGTGCTTAGGCTGGGCCATCTATAACATTTTAGCATGCTGTATGCTGAGAAAGGTTTGGGTGTTTTGAAAGTGACATGAGCTCAGGAATTCAAACATTACCACTCTTCACACCTGGAGACTGTTTTGTGACCTATCACCTAGGCAGTGTTTTAGAGATCTTAAATTTTAATTTAAATTAAAGTTCAGTGTTGTGCAATGGGGGAAACCAACAAATCTTCATTTCTCAGAAAATGTTTATTCTTTTTCCTTTGGATGTGTCAGAATCTTCTGGAACAATGAGGAAATACACGGTGTGGGCAGACAACCACTTATTTGCTTCAAGATTTTTTCCCCTTTAGCTTAACACATCCAGCTGTCATGCGTCTTACAATAATTTACTTTCTTAACAGGAAATTCACTTTTTTAAATACATAATTTTCTTCTGGAAGTGAAGCTTCTTGCTTTTCCCAAACAGCATGGCTACCAGAAATCCCTCTAAAAAGACAAAGCTCTATGTTCTAAATTTATTAGAGAAGCCCCATTGATTCTCCGTAGTACAACCATGTCTCTGGAAAGAATCACTTGGGAACTGGTTCTAACTCTTCAGACCTATATTGAAACTCACTAGTACTAGGGTGAGCTCAGGCATCCTCATTTATAACAAGTACCACAGAGAAATCTAAAACCGTCAAGTGTCCTCATTTATAACAAGTACCACAGAGAAATCTAATACCCAAGGTCCACATTTTTAGAAATACTGCCACATTTTGCCAGCATCTGTCACTGTAACACAGTGCCCAAGACAGACAGCTAGAAAAGAATGAATGATTATGTTAGCTCACGGCGTCAGTTTGCAGACCCCAGTCAGCTGGCTCCATCACTCTGGGGCTTCCCTTGAGTGGAACATCATGGCATGTGTTGGGGGTGTAGAGTGGAAAGTGCTCACTAACCTCATGGAGGTTGAGAAGCAAAAAGAGGAGGGTGGCAACCATCCTAATAAACCCATCAACAGTGTGCTTCCTGTGGCCTGACTTCCTTCCACTAGGCCCCACCCCGGAAAGATGCTAGCATACCACATGACTGCCTTGGGCTGGGGACTAAGCTTTTAACACTGGGCTTATTCCAACTGTAGTACCTACTAAATAAAGTCCCAGCTCCTCAGCATGGGACGCAAGTCCCTCGTTAAGCCGGTTCACAGCAGGCTTAGCCCTCCACTCGGCCCAGCTGTTTTGTGTCACACTGATGGCCCAGTGTTCCCGACACACATTTCTCCTCTATCTCCTGATCTGTTCGGCCAAACCCAGTATCCCTCTCTCTGATCTTGCTGGCCTCGTCTGATCCTTCTCGACCACAGGCTACATTCATGGCAACTCTGACAGCTGCAGCCCACACACTGAGTTAGACATGGCAGTAGACACTTAGTTCATGGGATATTATGTAAATATTACTTCTCTGTTATGGTCGTCATCAACAGCGCTGCCAAATAAGTGTAAAAGTTACAGAAGACCTGGGGCTTTGGCTCCATAGGGAAGAAGGATTCAGTTGGCGTCCGGACTGTGGGTCCTGCAGACATGGAAAGTACAAGTTCTACCACAGGAGGCTCATATCACAGCAAAGGCTGGCCTTGAATTCATGGTCCTCCTACCTCATCCTCTAGACTGCTGGGGTCACAGGCATGCACCACCACACTTGCTACTAGCTTTATGAATATTCATGGTCTCTTTGTTGGACAGAAAGAATTGAGATAGTATCCTGTGTAATGATCATGGGGCAGAAAATATGAAACATGAGATGTTTCTGGCTGAAGAGCCCACTATGAGTAAAAGGGAAAGTTGTGAAGAGAAAAAACCCATAGACAAGGAGAACTCTCCACAGAAGTATGCACATTGTGTATTTCCAGCATAAGCTTGGTTATCATGGGGGAATGACCCCATAATGCATGCTGGTCCTTTGGACTTTTATAGTTGGATAGATAACGGTCTGGGAGCGGCTCAGGGGGGTTGAGGCGGGATTGGAAGGATGATTGCTAAACAAAGCTAGCAGGCGCTGCAAAGTCTCTGTGGACCAATGAGAGACTGACAATATTGTTGGGTGGTTAGAACCCTACTTAACTGGAAATGACCTTGTGGGAGGTGTGGGGTACGGGTGCTGTAGGAAAACACGTACAGAAGTTCTTTTCATTTTGTGCACCAGGCCACTGTGAGATGGCAACACAATTTTGCATGCTTAGGCCCGCGGATCTGTCTGCTGGATGACTGCATTATCCAAACATCTTGGAAAGAGTTTATAAAAATATTAACAGAGAAGACAGTCGATGTCTCTAAATAGCCCTCCATTCCAGCTGTAGAACGAGAGCTTCCCCTAGAGAGTTCTCCACACCATAACTTTTCCAGAGGGAAAAGCAGCCACCTGCTTTCAGAGACAGGGGTGGGAGGGAGTAGCACTTGCCTCCTCATCTCCAAAAGGGTGCCCAACATTTAGACCTCAGAGTTTGGGAGCTCTGTATGGTTGTTTACATAACATAGCATTTAGTCAGTTAATTGCTGGTGTGGCTTTTCCCTCCAGCTGAGAGCAGGGTCCTGGAAGATGAATTTGTAAGGATGGGTATGGCATGGGCATAGGCAGAGAAAAGGAGACCTGAGATGCAGGGAACACAGTTGATTTCTTGGCCCAAACAGCTGCTGGATACTAAGACAGAGCCACAAGTACCGTGGGTGAGTATAAAACCAGAACTGGAATAGAGGGGCAGAAAGAATGGGAGGCTCTGATTGTGCACCTGAGAAGCTTTCATGCTAGGACCTTAATCTCAGTTCATACGCTAATGTATCTGGGGTAAATTGGAAGATAATTAGGATTACAAAAAGGCCCGAGGGTAGGTATGGGCCCTGGAGGCAACAATGTAGCACTCTAAGAGGAAGAGACCCTAGTCAGTGCTACTCTTACTGTGGGATGCTCTCCAGTGGGGAAGATGCAGCAGGAGGTGCTGAGCAGAGGCTGAGCACTGGCCCGCACTGTGCTCTGAGGCTTTCCAGCCCCTAGACAAATACAGATTTCTCCTTTATACATTTCCTGGTCTCAGGCATTTTATGATAGCAACAGAAACCAGATGAAGATAGAAGAGTAAGGAGCACCCAAAAATAAACTAATAGAAATTATCCTAGAGCTTGCTGTCTGCAGTCATAGAGGATTAAGATTCCTTTGTCAATCAACAACTCTTCAGGTCCTAGGCCACAGGGACAGATCTAGTGGTTCTGGAATCTGCGCTTGCATGATTTAAAGGAGTCTGTTCAATGAAAGGAATAAAACTATGAGATACAAGTGGATATTATTTTGTAATTATAGCCAATCACAACATATTGCAAAAGTTGAAAGCTGTAATTCTCACATGACAGACTTTCTATAATTTTACAATATTTGAATTAAATGCACGACTCATTTTATATAATGCTGTTCCCTACATTTTTGCCTGCATACTCTTTGTCTCTTTTGCTTTATAAAGGTACTTTTACTTATCGTTTTTATTAAAAATAACTTAATATTGCCTTCAGCAAAGTTGGAGTTTTTTCCTTATTGTTTCTTGTGTATCACCTTGTTATAACAGATTATTCTAAACATTCTGAGGGTTATTGTCAAATCTGGGGAGAGTTTCTTCCAGGCTGTTTCAAGTTTTTGTGTATAAGGACTGATTTAAAGCCTCTTGGCATCAGTAGCATTCAGAATCCAGTGTGTTACTCAACCCATCTTGCTTGGTCCAGTTCCAATGTACAGGAAGCAGACAGGTGACAGAGGTGCAAGGGCTGAGACCTGAGGGTGGATCTTCTGTAGAATCACAGAAAAGCCACTTCTGGATGGCTCCTTCTGCTTGTTTCCTACTGTGGAAATAGAAAAAAAAGGAAGACATGGGGTAAGAAAGATAGGCAGGATGGAGGGAAAAAAGAAAGAAGGGGCATTTTGCAAGGTAGCTGTTACATTTTCACTGTGCGGAGAGCAAACTGCCACTCAGTGGGGTGCACGTTGACCAAGCGAAGACCTGACATTTAGCACATGGAGCCCTCTTCCTGGATCATCCCTGTCTTGACTTTCCTCTCCACCGCTGGCTGCCTCTGTACTTGGAAACATTATCACAATCCCTCTGGGAAGCCCAGTTGAAGAATGAGGAGCCAGCACAGGTATCTTACAGGTTTGGCTGTCGAGGAAGGTGCCTGCTTCTCTATAATTTCTCAAGACTTTCCATATCTTGCCTCTGAGGATGTTCTTATCCCTAAGTGAGAGAGAAGCATCTCAGATTTAGATATCAGGATGCCCTCGGAAGTCCTTACATGGTCACAGCCATTTTTCAGAGTCACATATGTGAGCCCAAGGGGGTTGGAGGTAGGAGCAGAGAGATCTCTTAAAGGGTTAGGGCCTTGTGATGAGATTTGCAAGTGAAAAGAGGTCTTAGACCACTTGAGAAATGCAACTGGATCCCTCGGAGGCAGGTCCTAAGAACCCACAGTTTTATCTACTTATTAGGAGTTAAGACTTGCAGATGAGCCTGGCTCTTTCTTTTGGCTGCTACATTACCAGGCTAAAGAACCAAACTTGCTGCCTTGGAAACTAGTGTCAAATTACTTGCAGATGGCTGGAGGCAGATGGAACCGGCCACAGTGCCACAGAGGTGTCCCTGGGTCTATTCTCGAGTCCCCAGACGAGCGGGCCATGTGCTGACACTTGGATGCTCGTTCTGCCGTATCCTTTGACAAGTGGGATTTATGTGTCAAAGTTTCAACCGCAGCCAAGAAAATGTCAGGGCGAGGGGAGAGGCGGCATGAGAAAATGGAGAAGGGGCTGCGTCTTTAACCCCGGTTGTGGGTAATTTGGATGATGTCAAATCCTAATTGCACTAAGTGCACAGGGAAACGGGCCTGGCTGCCAAAAGCCTGAGACGTCTTTAGCGTGCTTTTCTTCGGTGCTGTTCCCGCCTTTATCTACAGGGAAACAATGTAATCAGAATGTGACCTTTCCCCTGGACACAATAATAAAGAGAACTTCCTGGTCCAGGCCCATGCCCTCTGGAGCTCCATTTAATTTGCTCCGCTTATTGTGCTGCAATTTGGCGGACAGGGCCTCTAGGCCAATATCACACTGTAGCAATGTTGGTAGCAAGCACCAGAGGCGAGGTTCCCACTCATTCCTGGAATCCCTGAATCGCTCTGCTTACTAAATATTCATAAATCCTCCTAACCTTGGTTGGACTTTCCCAAACATATCCAGTTCATGGTTATTTTCAATTACTCTCCTGCCTCCGCCTGCCCCATCTTTCTCTCCCCAAAGGCTACACTTGGAAACAGTAGAATATGTTAAATCTCAACTTTTCCTCTTTTGTTCTTTGTTGGGTGAGGAGAGGGTAGTGAGCCATGGGTGATTAAGTTCCCTAAGCCTTGTGTTATTGCTTTCCTTATTAGGAGTGTGTGAGCATGACTTCATGAACTATCCGATGATATGCAACTTTATTTTATCTTCAATAAAGAGAAGCAATGAGTTATGTGGGGTTCTTTCTGACATAAGGCAAAAAAAGTATCATAAAAATGGGGCTCTCTGGTTCAGGGAATGTCCCCTATTAGCTCCAAACAAATTCAAGAAAAAAGTACATCTCTGAACACTATGGCTTACGCCAAGTGAAACAAGGAAGTTAGGAATAAGTTGTGGTGCACAAACTCACAAGTGCCCTATTCTTTCTGCTCTGTCCTTCTTTGCAGGAGAAGGGACTCAGAGTCTGGGCCCAGTGGCCAGAAAGGGCATTTGCCACTTGAGTGTGTGTCTCCAAGATCATGAAGCATGAGCTGTGTAGCATGTAGCTATCAGACTGGAGTTTCAGTTGCTGCGGTGAAATGCTGGATTTAGCAAACACACAGGCACGTTGGTTCTTCTCCTCGTGTCTGGGTTCTTAGTGAAAACCCTGAGGACATCAGCCAACACTACAATGGAGACTTGTGTTTATCTGGGAGGGACAAACACTGCAATTTCCTGGGAGAATTCCATCGCTTCACACCTCTTGGCTTTCCTGTGTGAAACAGAGAATATGTTTTCTACCAAATCTAGACCATCAAAGTGTCTGATTTTCTGATCTACAGATGACTAAGTAATTTCTCCCAGTGGAGATGGTGTTTATGGGGGAAATATCACTGGTGCGGTTGCTGCTTAGTTAGATTCTGGGATGCATGCCTAGAACTCATGGGTATCAAAACGACTTTATGGAATGGTCCAAAGCTGACTTGCTGATTTAAAAATCTTTGAAATAAAAAGATTGGGATTTTGGAAAAGCCCCACTTCAAATGATGTCAACATTTAACTATGTACTGTTAACTGCTGAGAATTGACTTCTCATTATCGGTAGAACTCGCCTGAACTACCTAATTTACCACAAAAACACAATGGCCAAAGATAACATCCACCAACATTAGTCTTACCCGAATTCTATTAAGGTGACCTGCTACTAAATAAAAGCATTCATTTTATTGGCTTATAAGAACCTCTTCATGCAAATGTGTCTGTTTGTCTCTGGATGTTTATGAACACATGTGAAACTCAGAGAAAGTGAGCCCTAGCCACTCATTTGCTGGATCAGTGTAGAGAGACAGGGAAAGGCCTAACTTCTCTTTGTGCAATGACTCTTCATTAATGAAGTGATGGCTGTTTCCATTCCTCTCGGGTGGAAGGAGGCTAGGGAGGAGTGTGGATAGGCATACTTATTGACCCCTTCATGGTCAAAGGGGGGAAAGAATGGGCCAAGATGTGACCACCTGGTTGTAGGAGGTGAGAGCCTACTTCTAGACCTCTCCATGGTCAAAGGGGAAAAGAACAGGCCAAAGTGTGACCATCTGGCTGTAGGAGGTGAGAATTGTGCTTACAGCCCTGGACCTTCATTTATATAGCATCCTAGGAGATGGGCTCATTTGCAAAAGTTGTGAGGCAAATTGAGGAGGCAATTTCTAACTCCTGATTTGCTGCTATGTGGTAAATGGGGCAAAATTGAGAATAAAAAATTGCTGAGCTGTACCAAGAACCCATGTGAGAGCAGAAACGATAATTCTGTGCCAGCAACCGAGTGTGACAATTCAGTATTCCCTTCTCTTTTTAAATTGAAAATAGATTCTTTTCTCAAGTAATACATCCCAACCACAGTTCCCTCTTCCTTCATTCCTCCCGGCTCCTTCCCACCTCCCTCCTCCCCCAGATTCACCCTCCCCATTTCCCTTCAGAAAGTAGTATCCCTCCAAGAGACAACAACAAAACACAGCAAAAGAAGGTACAAGGAAAACCCCCTCATATGGAGGCTGGACAAGGCAATCTGACAGGAGGAAAAAGTCCCAAGAGCAGGCAAGAGTCGGAGGCTCACTGCTGCCACTATTAGGGGTCTCACAAGAACACCGAGTTAACAGTCATGACATGCACAGAGGACCTGGGGCAGACCCATGCAGGCACCATGCTTGCTACTTCAACCTCTATGAGCGCATATGGATAGTGTTCTCCTGGCATCCTCCATTCTCCCTGACTCCTGCAATCTTTCCTTCCCCTCTTTCACGGGGTTTGCAGAGCTGAGGGGAGGGACTTAATAGAGACCTCCAATTTAGCCTCTCTCTGGAGAATGTCTGGCTGTGATTCTCTGCACACTCTCCCATCCTGAGGCTCTTTGATGACAACTGGACAAGCCAGTGATCTATGAGTGTAGCAGACTATCATTAATAGCATAATATCATAATAAATTAAAATCAAAGAATCAATTTATTTTTTTAATTTTTTTGATTTTTTTAATTTTATATTTTGCCAGTCATGTTTGGTTCTATCTTAGGTCCCTGAGCTACCCAGTCTCTGGCTCCTGGCCATCCAGGCAATGTCAGGCATGCTTCCTCTCATGGTGTGGACTCAAGCTGAACCAGATATTGACTGGCCGCTCACACAAATTTTCTACTGCCATTGTCCCAATACATCTTGCAGGCTGGACAGACTGTAGGTTAAAGATTTTGTGGGTGGGTTGGTGTTCAGGTTTCTCTTTTAACAATCTGGAGAGTGCCTTCCTGCACCAAAGAGACTAGAATGTAGGGGTGAAGGCTCCATGCAGGCAGCAGCTCTAGCTCGCCACATTCAGTGAGCTGTGCGTATGTTGTTCTTGGCAATGGAGCCCGGCTGTCAGTTTTCAGAGAGGGGCCCTTTGTCCTAGCATTAGCCTGGGTTGTTGAGGGGGGACCCCCTTGGGCCAACAACTTCACAGAAGGGTTGGAGGGAGAGAGTACAGGGAGAGACAGCTAGAATGGGGGGGTGCACTTGGGGGGCAGTGTAGAAACCTAGTGCATCAAAAACTTCCTAGAATTTATGAGGGTGACCCTAGTAAGGACTCCTTGTAATGGAGGATTTGGAGTCTTAAGTGGCCATCTTTTTGTAGACAGCTTGGTATTGTCTTCAGCTGAGCCCAGCATCAGGATCAGAGAGAATGCGCCTAATGGGCTGAGCACAGTATGCAGGGATCACCGGGTGTGGGACTCAAAGGTGCTGCCAGGAACAAGGCTGTGTGGTTCAAACTGGAGGAACAAATGGGAGACAAGTGGGCCTGGGGATGTCCTGGGACATCACACTTCAAGTCTAGAAGCAGACAAATTAGAGAGTCACAGTGCAGAATGAAGTCTCACTGAGGGAAATATTTGCCTCCAAACATCTATTCTGAAACCTTATCACAAGGGTGAGCTTAGGAGATGGCTTGGGAGGTGATTAGCATAACAGCACCATTTTGTGAGCGGCATTAGTACTGTTTTTGTGAACAGTGTTAGGGCCCTTATATATGAGAACTAAGCAGGTGCAATAGCATAGACTTTTATTTCAGAATTCAGGAGGTGAGGCAGGGGAATCATGAGTCCAAAGTAAACCTAGCCTACATAGCAGAAATATCTCAAGAAAGGAAAGAAAAAAAGAAAGGGGAGGTCCAGAGAGATTTATACTTCTTTCTGTCACATAAGAATACAACTAGCAGACATCACTTATGAACCAGAAAACTGTCCTCACCAGACATTGTCTTGGTGCCTTAAGTCTTGCCCAGCTTCCAGAACTGTGGTAAACAATTTCTGCTCTTCTTCATCTACCCAATGCATAGCATTTCACTGTCGTCGTCCTGATGGGCGACCTCCTGGCAGTGCCAACGTCTGCATCATGGCCTGGAGAGTGGACTTCCGTGGAGATGTAACAGAAATGGCCATGATACTATGAAGCTAGGGAGATGGTGTAAGCGGGTGTCTCCTCACCTAGAATGCCAAGACTTCTGGCTGAAGATGCAGTCTACGCAGAAGCTAGACAACTGAGCTCCTGGAAAGTTGTTGCTGTTGTTGGTGTTTTAAGTACGCGTTTCTAAAGCTTTGGCTAGCAGTGCTTCTAAGTACTTGCTGACGTCAAGAGGTCCAGCAGAGGAGACCAACATGCTAGACCTGAGCAAACGCTGGCAAACATCTGGGGAGCACAGAACAGCAGAGAGCCTCCTCTTGCCCTCCGGACTGGCGCAATGGAGTGTTACTGTGGCTCTGTCTTTGACTTATTCATGTCACTTTGGACTTCATACCAACCTCTCCAGGCTCCTTATCTGTGAAAGGCAAAGCCTGGCTTGTGTGGTTTCCCAGGAATTTTCTGGCTCTACCTCACACTGGGCTTCGGCAGAATGTTTGCTTCTAACCTTTCCCAGGCTGTTGTTGTTTAGCCCTAATTGCCGGCCCTCCCCAGACTCCACGCTGCCTGACCTCACCCTCAGATTACTCTTTCTCTCCATTTAGAGATAACAGCCTCAACTACCTCAGGATAATTCCACCAGCTGCCAAAACTATTTCCAAAATGCAAACTCGTGGCTGCTGACTCACACGCCGCAAGGAAGCACGGGCTTGGCGTGTGTTGCCACTAGACCCAGAGACGGAGTCTTTGGTGCAGAGCCAGGGAGCTGGCCCTTCAGATGGTTTGTGGGACCCAAAGGAGGAAGAGAGACAGAACATGAAAGAAAGCCACCATCACTGTCACTTCTAAAATGAGAGAAGTACACATGGCCCCTGCCTTTGGGGAACTTAATACTGAAAATATATAAACACACAAACACTCTGTATATCATTCCTCAGAGCAGGCTTTCAAATACATGGCTTAGGTGTCAACAGCTATTACCCAAGAGTACCCTGCTGAAGCCAAGTCTAACCAACAGCACAAATCATGGATGGAAGTCTAACATTACAGGGATGATGGGATGTGGGCAGAAAGAGACGTGGGGTGAAAAGATAAACACTATCAGCATTGCGCTGAATGCGCACCCTTTTCTGTAGGGCCAGCTGATGAGGAAGAGAGAATAGAGAGCACCTTAGACGGGGGACTTGGCGAAGTCACAGAGGACTAGAGAAATGACAGTTCTGGGGAAGAAACAACCTGTGGAGAAAATGACAGTATTAAGTGTGAGAGGTTCTAGAGCTGCCCATTCAAGGGAGGAAAGGGAGACTAGATAGAAATTGGGAGAAAGAATAAATCTTAGTCTGCAGTTACTCAAGAAGAATGGCTGGAAGCGTTAGAAGGTGCACAGCAGATGAAGTTTGAAGTAACAGAAAGGAGTTCACACTGGGAGATGAAGGAATGAGGAGAAAGAGGGTAAGAAGATTTTGATGTTGGAACTAGTACATCAGCATGTATATTAAAGTGGGTATCACATTGTTTTATATTATGTCAGTGTTACGCTTTGAATATGAAATGTCTCAACACATTAGTGACCCTCTTCTGAAAAGGCATAAAACTTTTGGGAGGGGTCTATGTGGTGGTCGTAGGTTGAGGAACAGACCTATGTGTTACAGTCTGTCAGCTTCCAGACAAGCTATCTCTATTTTCTAGTCCACCAAGATGTGAGGAGGCCTGGCCACAAGCTCTTGCTACCTTGAACTCGGTCTTGTCTCCTCTGCCATGGTGGAATGTATCCTTTTAGAACAGGAGCCCATGTAAATCCTTCCTTCTTTTAGGTATTTTATCCATTGACAAGAAATGGACCTGTTATAGTATAGTCATATCACATGGGACAAGTTTCTCAGTATACCAAGCAGAGGATGAGCAGAAAACAGGGTGACTTCGAAAGTTCTGGAAGCTGAGAAGTGAGAGCAAGGAGTTGACGCTACGTTGAAGAAACATCCCAAGTTGGTATGAAAGACAAGGCCTCACCTGACCAACAGGGAACACTTTTGGGAAAGCAGGGAAGAAACTGCAGGTTGATTTTCACCTGTCCCTGCCAGCACTTCCTTTCCTGTTGACAGCATACTCAAGCTTGCTGACCCCAGCAAAGGATTCCACATGCACAGAGGCCACTGCTCTACATGGTGGGTGCTTGAGAGCCCAGAGCCAAGCTGGTGTGGAGCACAACCATCGAGGGAGACAACAACACTTCATCCGCCCTTGCATTTCCAGCTTGCTTCACCGGCTGTGCAGGTGGACTCCAGCGATGGCCTGATTGACTGGAGACTTGCTTTCTGAGACAAATATGGGCCCCAGTCTCTTCCTTTCCAGCTCGACACAGCCTCTGTGCAGGTCACTGCTTCCTCTACTAAGTTGCACACAGGGGGCTTAAACTTTAATTCTTGGATGGGGGGATTTCAAATTGTAAATCACCAGTCACCACTTCTAGTATGTTTGAAGAAAAATGTTGGATGACTCTATACTATTTTTTTTGTTAACGTCTAAAACATTTTACTAACACATAATTGGCTGAAATAGATTATTTTCTAGTGTGTTATAATTCCCACTTACAAATGGAACAGTTACTTCATCATTCTTTTAGAGTCACTAATGTCATTAAAATACTGTCTTTGAAAGCCAGCTTTCACTAAAATCTAACATTTTAAGCATGCACACAAATTCTAGCTAGATCACAGTGATTGCCACAGATCACGGGTCAAACA
Organism: Ellobius talpinus; assembly: GCA_001685095.1. Taxonomy (NCBI): domain Eukaryota; kingdom Metazoa; phylum Chordata; class Mammalia; order Rodentia; family Cricetidae; genus Ellobius; species Ellobius talpinus. Next base: position 21,447 of record LOJH01000098.1, on the reverse strand, counting down.
ATCTGTGCCCCCAATCAGATTTTTCAGAAATTTCCCCTAGTCTCAAAGAAGACTACCACTGTAGAGTCATTGCGAGAGATTGGTCTTCCTGTTTTTAACCTTATACTATGCAACTTTACAGTAAGTGTGTTGTTTGTTTATCAGTTTTCTTTTTATAGTTTAAAAATAACTTTTGTTTATTGCTTGAGAATTTCATACATGGATATAAGGTGTTCCAATCAAACCCCACCTAACTGACTTTATGGTCTCTTCTCTTTGTTTTTTTTTTTTTTACATTTTCAACCCACTGAGCCCACAGAGTGTTGACCGCATGGGCAAGGGTGTGTGGCCATCTACTGTAGCATGGGAAAGCTACAAGGACCCCACCCTAAAGAAAAAAAATGACTTTTCCTCCATTCAGTCATCAGTAGCCAGTAGAAAGTAGGCGGAGCTTCATCAGCCCCTGGCTCATCCATGCTGCAGTTTGGGCTGCTGTAGTTTGGGCCGCTTTGATTTCGTCACCACCACAGCTAGTTGGTGAGTTGGTGTGTGCTACAGCCCTATTATTCCTGGAAAACACTGGTTTGCAGTAGTGCCCCTGGCTCTTACAGCATCTTCGCCTCCTCTTAGGAAATAATCCCAGAGCCTTCAGAAGAGGGTGTGGGACAGATATCCTGTGCAGTGCTGTGCACCCCAAGTCTCATGTTCTGCACATTGGCTGTTTGTAAGAATCTGAGGGTGCAGAACAGATGTCACATTCTGTGCCGTGCACCTCAAGTCTCATCTTCTGCATGTTGGCTGGTTGTAAGAATCTCAGGGTGCAGAACAGATGTTGCATTCTATGTTGTGCACCCCAAGTCTCATCTTCTGCATTTTGGCTGGTTGCAGGAATCTCAGGGTGCAGAACAGATGTTGCATTCAATGCTTCACACCCCACAATCCTATGTTCTGCTCTTGACTGGTTGTGCCAATGGTCATCTACTATGGATAGGAGCTTCTCCCAAGTAGGTTGACATGGAACATGTTTATTTGCTTAGCTTACGTGTGTACAATTGTCTGTTGGGAAGGACAATATTAGTTCTCATTGGTGTATTCTATTCTATGGAAATATGCTGCACTGTGTTGAATTACATTCTTAGTACATCCAACAGTCAAATTCTTGAGCCAGAAACAGTCACATGCATACTAAGCTTTACAGCTGATGCTAAGTATTTTATAAACAATATTATGCAATTATCTTCATATTTTATGGTTAGTACATTTTCTATCCTGGATGAGATATTTTGTCCACCAAACACTGAAAATATTACCACAAGTTTTCTTCTAGAAGCTTTATTGCTTTAGCATTCATGTTTGGTCCACAATTACTCCTGCGATACCCTGTTCAAGTTGAGTTAATGCTTCTATGATATGTGAGGTAAAGATAAGAGTTACCTTTTCTATACCATATCCAAATGACTCAGCAACATTGAGTACGATTGTCTTTGTTTCCCTATTGCTTCATGTCTCACTTTCTCATTGACTCGCTGACCTCACACGTGTGGGGACGGTTTTAGACATTGTCCTACTTGATTACTGCATGAATACAATAGTATTTCAATCACTGAAGATTTTTAATTTGGTTCTTTCAGTGTAAAATTTTTACATTTATTATTTATTTTCAGCATTTCTTCAATTACTCCTGTCCCTTTGTTTCTATATGAAATTTAGACTACACTTATCAATACCCCTCCCCTACACACATGAAAAACATTCATCTTTGGTGGGGTTTTGATTGCATTATATACTGATAGATACTGGGATATACACTGTATATTAATTTTGTAATATTTTTATAATATTTTATCTTCCAGATTATCAGAACTAGTCATTCATCATTTCCATAGACCTTGTTCAATTTTTCTCAATAATATCTTGAAGTGTTCATTGTAAAAGAAATCATTTGAGCATATCCTTAACAGTTATAAATAGCATCTTTGAATTTTAATGCCAAAATATAAGAAAACATTTAATTTTAAATATTAGTTTTATATGCAGCCGCTTTATAAACATTCTTTAATCACCTCCAGATTGGGGAGAGTTTATTGTCATGCAAATGCTCATGTTCTGTTTTAATGACAGTTTCTTTTCTTTCTTTCTACTGGTTGAGATTTCCTTTTCTTTGAACTAGATAAGATCTCAGATACAATAATGAATGGAAGAGGTAGTGATCTCTGACTCATCCCAAGCTCACCAAGGTGGAATTCTCTACAGGACAAGTAACTATTACAGCTGCCATGGTTTCCAGGTTTGCTCTTTTCCAGAGCAGTAAACCCATGCTGTTTCTCTGACTTACTCAAAGTTTTGATATTACAAATTAGCATTACATCCTCTTAAATTTTCGTATTTACTGAGATGGTTATGCAATGTTTTTGTTGCCATTGTATGTACAGAAGTGTATGATAAATAGCTTCATCTACCTTCATGGGCATTTAAATTTTATTTTAAGATCCTAGCTTATAATTTTTTACTTTTATAACTATCATATTTTGAAATTATTAATATCCTCATTCAATAGTTGACCTTTATTCTGAAAAGTTTGTATAAGATTTATAACATTTCTGTTCCATCCTACCTCAAGGACACTTGCTCAACTATGTTCATAGCAGCTTTGTTCATAATAGCCAGAAACTGGAAACAACCTAGACGTTCCTCAGTCGAAGAATGGATAGAGAAGGTGTTACATTTACACAGTGGAGTATTACTCAGCTGTTAAAAAAATGGCATCATGAAATTTGCAGGCAAATGGATGGAACTAGAAAAAAATTATCCTGAGTGAGGTAACCCAGACCCAGAAAGACAAACATGGTACACACTCACTTGTGAGTGGACATTAGCTGTAAAGGATAGGCATGGTACAGTCTACAGACCCAGAGAGACTAGGTAACAAGGAGAGCTCCAGGGGAAAGCACAGCTCTCCCTGGGAAGGGGAAATAGAAGAGATTTTGCAGATGGACTGGGGCCAAATGGGGATAGATCAGGTGATGGGCAGGGAGGGCAGGGATGGCAAGAGAGAGTGAGAGAGAGAACTGGAATTGGATGGCATTTGGAGGGTAATGTGAACCTAGTGCAGTGGAAACTCCTAGGAATCTATGAGGGTGGCCCCAGCAAGGACTCCTAGCAATGGAGGACATGGAGCCTGAACTCTCAGGCAAGGCTTCCAGTGGTGGGACTGGAACACCAACCCAGCCACAAATGTTTGACCTGCAATCTGTCCTGCCTACAAGACATGCTGGGACAATGGTGGCACAACTTTGGGAGTGACCAGCCAATGACTGGTCTAATATGAGGCCCATGTAATAAGACACTGTCTGGATGACCAGGAACCCGAGGCTGGATAGCCCGGAGACCTAGGGTAGAACCAAACATGACTGCTCAAAACAAACAAACAAATAAATGAAATCAGTGAAATGAATCCTAATGATGCTCGGCTCTATTCATAGTTTGGTGCCCAGTCCATTTGCCATCAGAGAGAGGCTGTTTCTAGCAGATGATGGGAATGGATGCACAAACCCACAGCCAGACATTAGGCAGAGAGAGAGCCCAGGATGGAAGTTTCTATTGGGTCCCTACCCTTGGAGCTCAGGGAACCCTGTAGAAGAGGGGCAGGAAGAATTGCGAGAGCAAGAGGGAGTCAAAGCATCATGAGAGACCCCCCTGCGGTATCAACTAAGCAGGGCTCATGGGGGCTCACAGAGACTGAAGTAGCAGTCATGGAGCCTGCATCGGTTTGTTCTAGGTTCTCTGCATATATATTATGGTTGTTGCCTTGGTGTTTTGGGGTATGCTCCTCACAGTGGGAATGGGGTATCTCTGACTTTTTCATCTGCTCTGGAAACTCTTTTTCTCCTACTGAGTTGCCATGCCCAATCCTGATGCGAGGGTCTGTGCCTGGTCTTATTGTGTCTTGTTGTGCTGTGTTTGGTTGATGTTCTCTGGGGGAAAATAGACAGGAGTGGATCTGGGGGCGAGGAGAGTATGGGGAGAACTGGGAGGAGTGAGGGAGAGGAAGCTGTGGTCATGATGTATTGTATGAGAGAAGAATAAATAAAAAAGTTTTCAAAATATGTGTGGAATCCAATGAGGCATTCATTCTGCCACACACCTGTAATCTCCCCAATATTTGCAAAGGTAATTGTGTATATATCATGGTGGTGAGGTCTGGCCAAATAGTTTAGAGACAGGGACTTTGATTCTTGTCCTTGCTCAAACCAGAATGCCCTTGGTTATGTCCCCACAAGAAGCCACAAATTCCAGAGTATTTAGGGGCGTTCCTTCCGGGTCTGATTTCTTGCTATAACTCCATTTGGTCAGCTTCTCCTGTCATTTAGTTACCTAGAAGCTGTCCATGGGGCTGTGACTGAACTCCCCCAATGCTTAGGACAGAGGCCCCTGAGTGCCTCATGGGTTGGACAACTGGAGTGATCCGCTCATCCTCCATGCCACAGCCAGAGAAACCTTCTGCTGCTTCTTAAACTTCTGCTGCTTCTTAAACTTGTGCCTGTGAACCTATAATAAAATCCTCTCTAAATATCTCCTCAAAAGATTTATGTCATTTCTATGTATTTTGGAGGTTTAGCTATAAAATCAGAAGGAGTTGGCAGCATCTAAGCCCAAAGATTCTTAAATACACATTCACCTCATTAATGTAAGACTACTCCATATTTTCAATGTCAATTTTGGCAACTTAGAGCTCTTCTGCCGTGTTTGTAAATTCATTTAAACTTTCAACTATCTTTGAATAAGATGATTGACAATGTTCTCTTAGTGTCTTCATTAGTAGATGTGACACTTTAGAGGAGTTTCAGATTTACATATTTACCACACACTTCATCTTCTTGCCATTATCATTAAACATTACTGTGGGAGACGGTGAAGGCCAACTTCGTGGGGCATGAGTCACCTTGACCACAAGTTCAGGGTGTGTCTCTGCAGGAGTTTCTAGATTGAGTTCACCTAGGTGGGGAAATTTTCGTGATATCTGGGACAGCACTGTTCTATGGAGTAGGGTTCTGGATTGACTAAAGAGGAGAAGATGAGCTGGACATCAGTGTTCATCTGTTTCTGCTTCCTGACCATGGATACGGCGTGACTCACTGCCTCAAATTCTTTCCCTCACAACGTCCCTGCCCTGATGATCGCCCCAACCCAGAATAGAAAGCCAAAATAAACCATTTCTTGCTTAGATTGCTTCCTATCAGGTATTTGGTCATAGCAATGAAAAGGTAATGGTACAGTGTTGTTACATTTATTATATGTTATATAAACATTTTATATATAATTACATATATATATTTGAGACACAGTCTCATATAATCTAGATTGTCCTTGAATTCACTAGGTAGTTGAATTTGACTTTGAACTTTCATCCCCCAGCCTCAACTTCCTGAGTACTAGGATTATAGGTGTGCTACCATGAAGGGTTTATTAAGTACTGGGGGTCAAACCCAGAGTACGACATTTAGCCTATTAGCAGGCATGGCATACCACCAACTAAGCTACATCTCAACCCATGCACTTCTTACAACCCAGAAACAACACTGATCTTTTATTAACTACACGATGTGGCTGATTAAGAGTCCTTTGTTTTACTTAACATTTTATTTCTGTCCCAAGATCTTGTCTGGAGTATGGAATTGCATGTAGTTGTTACATCCCTTTAGGTTTCTCTTGGTTGCAGCAATCCATAGACTTTTCCGGCTTTGCGATAATCCTAACCATTCTTAGTAATAATAAACATTCTGTGTCTCCTTGCTTAGCATTTGTCTGTTATTTTCTCATGGTTAGAGTGTGCTTATACCTTCTGTCCTCTGGTTTGGTAAGGTGAAAGCTTCGAGAATCGACCTTAGATCTTTTCCAGCAGGGACATTTAATAGTATAATCCCCTCGTCCTCCCCCAATTATTGGGTGCACGCCACAGATTTTGACTTTTTCATATTTCTCCTTAATACGAAATATGTAAACTATGCTTTCTAAGCTTCTTCAGCCTGTGTTATCCAGAAGTGCTGTTTAACCTCTAGGTATTTTGAGGTTTCCAGGTATCTAATTTAATTCTCTTACAGGCTGAGATAGCACTTTGCCTGATTTTTTCTTTTCCTTCCTATTGGCTGAGGCATGCTCTGCAGCCTAGAAGGTGGTCTCTCCTGGTGAATTTCGTGTGTGGGTCCGCAAAGAATGAGTGCTCTGCTGGTGTGGGATGCAGGGTTCCGTGAGGGTCAAATAAGTTTGTTTGCTGGTACTGTTGAACTGTCAGCAAACACCAAAAGGGGCTAGAGGCTTTGCTAATCCCAAACTTGGGAGGAGAAAGCACACAGATCCAATTCATCATGGCCAAATTAATTAAAGCAGTCATTTTTATTCCTATCAGCAGCCTGCTTCCCCCTAAGACAGGCTTTGAGAGGTTAACACTGGCTGTGAGAAAGTGAAGGTTTTTATAGGTTAGGGGTAGGAGGTTCCCAGTGGGGGATTTGGTGGGCAAAATAAGTGGTATTACAGGAATGCAACATAAGCACTACAAGTTAGTCCTAAGGCCCTCCAGAAACAAAGGCAAGTTCTGACTTCCTGTTGTAACCACAGGAAGTCAGAACAAGGTAGCCATAGCAACCCTTTTGAAACAAAGGTAGGGTTGCAAGATAGTTAAAAGCATCTTGAAACAAAGATGTGATTGCCACTCCTGGAATAGGCAATGTAGAACCATTTGTAGTTAGGTTACAGGTGGCCCAATCATTGAGAAAAAGAGGTTTAATCATAAACAGGAATGAGCCTAGTTTGTATTTACGATAAGATGGCTTTTTAAACCTAAGATGGAGAGATGGAGGCAGGCTGGCTCTTCAGCCTGAGGATGGGTTTGTCAGTTTCTCCTGAGTCCCTTTTTAGATTTAGCTACTTCAAAGCTCTGCTGTTGTGTGCACACACATTAAGGTCTTCCATGTTTTCTTGGAGGATTGCCCTCTTCAGCCTTATGGAATGTTCTAGCTCTGGTCATTTTCTTTATTGTCTTTGTCTGACGTTGCTCTGGTGACTCCAGCTTTTCTGTAATTAATACCAGAGTCACACTCATTTCCAGCACATAGACCACTGTGACCTGCCTTCTTATATTAGAATGGAATTCATGTAGATACACCCAACTGAGAGAAAAAGAAAAATAAACAGTCTGAAGATCCAATTTTACAATCTCTGCCTTTTAAGACTTCTATTTAGATCAATGAAAATTTAAGGTTGTTATTATTTTGAGATGAGATCTCAGTCCATCTCAAGCTTGTCCCAAATTTGATGTGTAGCCAAGAATGGCCTTGATCTTCTGTTCCTTACACCCCACTTCCCCAGTGCTAGCTTTGCTTGTGTGTGCCATTGCGCTCAGTTCACAAAGCTCTGGGAAGCAAACACGGAGCTTATACATGCTAGGCGAGCATTATATCAACTGAGCAAAGCCTCTCAAAGTGGAAAGTTGCTAATGATTAGTTTAGAATCGACTCCATTGTATCCATTTTCAATTCATTGCTTTGTTTTATCTTCTTTAATCGAATCCAGTTTCTGTCTTCTTTTGGTAACAGTAATTATAGAAAATTCTATATGGACTCTGCTAGAGCATGAACTATATTTAACCCTTACAACTCGTCTAAGTTCATTCTCCATTCTTCCAGGATGCCTCCTGGATACCCTGTAGCAGAGTCTATGGAACTATCTTTCCTTTGTGTTACAGCCTGGTTGTCATTCATTTGATCCATGTAATATCGTCATCAAAGACACACTGTGAATATTGACTATGACCCTAAACCAGCAATGACTCGCTTAGTAACCTACTTCAAAACAATTCATTTTCCTCTCTCTTTGTCTGAAACCCAAAGTTGATTTGTCTCATTGCTTCATCTTGAGATCCTGGTAAGGTTCATGCAAGAAAAATAGAGTGGGGTGGGGGTCCTTCAGAGTTTCCCTCTTCCCAAGCTGGTCTGCATCTGACATGCAGCCACTGCCCAACATTTCCATCTAAGTTCTCCTGCAAGCATTGATTCCATCTGCTTTTGCTGAAGGTAAAACTAAGATCATCAGTTACTTGGATCTCTGTACACCCTGGACTGCAGACTTCACAGAAGGAAGAGGCTGTGTGACCTCAGCTGCCTGGTGGATATAAGAATTTGTTCAGCTCAGTTCTTCCTGTTAGGGTGAAAGTGGGGGTTTCTAAGTTCTTACCCATGGAAGCTAGGACTGGAAACCCCTTTGCTATAGAGGTTCGCATTGGTATGGATCTTGGTTTATTGATATAAATTTAAGGTCAATTTTGTTATANAATTTTGTTATACTGTGTATATGTATTTCTGATCTTGATTAAGATATTGTGTTTTCCCAGCTCATTTAAAAATATAATGTATAATTAAGAAATATATGTTAATAGATAGTCATCTATAATAGTCAAACTTGTAGTCATGTTAGTTAGGTTTTCTAGATATATAGAGATGTATTTCAGTTAGATAGGTGTTCTTCAAATCATCAGAGACCTTCAGAATATGGCATTTAAAATGTTCTAAGAAGTTAGGACTTTTCATGACATGAGACACATCTGCTCCTGGCAGCACCAATTACTTTAAGAGGAAGATTGGCCTCCTTACTGCTAATGTGATGTCCATCTTTGCACTGATGTGTTATTTTCACCCAAAAGCAATAGAGTTGATTAGAGTGGAGTCTTGGTGTTGTCCACTCTGCGGGTTTGATGAAGGTACAACACTGTCCATCTGGTGCCATACAGAATAGCCTCACCTGGCTAACAATCCTCTGGCATCACCTACTCGTCTCTCCTCTCGGTTTCTACACAGTTACTGACCACTCTAATTCTAGTTTATCTTGTTTATTTGCAGAATGCCTAGTATTTTATCAGCATATAGTTACTGTACATAGCAGTTGGTTCTGTGATGACAGGTTGTGTCTACCTGTCTGTACACTCTCCCTTCCTCCCCGCTCCTGTTAGTCCTCTTTGTTCCCACAGACAGTACACTTTTATTTTCATAACGTATTTATAAACAATTTCATATGTCTATATGGAGTCTAAGGCTCCCAAATGAGAGAAAACATGCATATTTAGTTCTGAGTCTGACTTATTTGTCTTAATATCGTGATCTCCAGTTGCCTCAGCTTTCCCAAAGATGATGTCATTTCGCTCTCTCTGATGGATGAGGACGTCTCCATTGCATATATATGCCACATTTCCTTCACCGTTCATCTCTCGATGCCCACCTAACTCCCAACTTTCATAACTTTGCTCTTATGAACAGCGCTCCAGCAAACATAGATGTGTGATCATTTCTGTGGTATATCGACTGAAGAGCCCTTCAGGTATACACAACCTTTAATCACGTGCACATTGTCCTTTGAGTGGTATCATGGGATCATAGGTTAACTATTTTTAGCTGTTTGTTTTTTGTGAATTTCTGTATGAATTCTGTAGTGGTTGGACCTATTTAATCTCTGCCATCTGTGTGAGAGGGTTCCTCTGCCTCACATTCTTAAACAAATGGCAGGCTGGAGAACCACAGAGTTTCCAGATGATGGTCTATTGTTCGTGATGGGGTTTCCATGTTTGATTGGCAGCAGAGTGAATAGGTCATTCTAATTCCATCAGTATGAGCCATGCCGGTCTGACTTTCAGTTCTAAGAAGTTTGGTTGATACCATTCCATATCGTACAGTTTTAGTAGTCTTACAACAAGCCTGGGATAGTTCCCAGGTCCTCTTCTTTAAGATTTCTCAATCTGTCTGGTCAGCCCTTGGGGACTTCTAGAAATATCGCTCTGAATTTAGAAAGTTACTTGGTTGCAGGGCCCTTGTCTGAACATATTAATATTTGGGAAATTCCTCCGAGGGGAAAACCACTAAATACTGGACTTATTTATTTGGATTTCCTATCTCCAAGATCTTGGTCCCTGAAGTCCCAGATGCCTTGGCCTCCTTGACTATAACTTACGTCTCCCTAGCCCTAAGATTGCCTAAAGCCCTGATGGCCTCACTGCTGCTCCTCCATTGCTTTGCTCAAGGACAACCCTGTCCAAGACTAGAATTTGCAAATGCCCTGCGGGAGAGCTTGTTTCAGAGATGTCAGCCCAGCTTGCTTTCTTCTCTCTGGGTCATGGCCCGTGAAGTCCTGGTTGCTTTCATAGATCTCTGATAATCTCCAGGAGAGTTTTCTTCATATCTTCTCCAACATTCCTAGCTGTCTCCTCAGATGCAAATCTACAGAAAGCTATTCTCAACATGGAAGTAATTGAATAAACACAGTCTCGTGTTTTTTAAGTGTTTTGCACGTTGGAAACGTTACATGGCCTCTTTTGTTTCATGAACTATTTTCCCACATATTCTTACCCTCTTCTGTAGGATCCCAGTGTGATGTAATTATAGACATGAGTCCCTCGATGGCCCTATAACATTTTTCTTAAATAAAATAGGCACATTTCCCCCAAATTAAAAAAAAAACCTTACTATAACCAGTGGTCTCTGGTTTCCTAGGACTCTGATTCAAACTTCTTAACTTTGTCTGCATATTTCAACTGTGTGGGGATACTTAAAAACTGCTGATATATAAATTCTACAATTAGAGGCTCTAATTTAACTGGACTGGGGTGGGTTTGCTTCTGAGAAAGTGCTGGATCTCCCTAAGTAGTAACAATGTACAGGAAATAGTTGTTTCCAAGGGTAACTTTCTTTTTATAATCTGAGTAACTGTTTCAAACACGCTGTCACACATTCACAATGCATAAAATGCAACACAATCTAAAAACTGAATATTTTTATTTTGTGTGTGGGTGTTTTGTGTGCATGCAGGTCTATGTACAATGGGCTGCAGTACCTGCAGAGGCCAAAAGAGGGCATAAAATTCCCTAGAAGTGGAGTTACCGCTGATCGTGAGCAACTGTGTGGGTTCTTGGAATTGAAGCCTGGTCTTCTAGGGGAAGAGCCCATGATCTTAACTGCTGAGTCATCTCTCCGGTCTCACCGGTTTGACAGGAGAGAGCTCACAGGTATGAAAGTTCCAAGCTGAACTCTTGTCATGTCAGGAATTTCTATATTTCAACAGGATACAATGAGATGGGCAGAGAGACCCCTCTCTTTTCAGAACGGTAAGGAGAGGTACAAGTGAAAGGGGCAAGTGGGAGGGGACTGTGGGAGGCCTTCTGCCATGGACGAGCATGCCCTTAAGACTCTCCATAACTTTCAAAGTATGAGGAAAACAATCCCCTTCTTTGCCTTTCACTGGGTAGAGGTGACTGCTGGACCTCAAGGAGCCTCAAGGAGCAGCCAGCAAGTCAAGAAAACATGTGAACGCAGCACAAGAATCTAAAATCTGATTTCCTTAAAGCAGTCATTGCCACATACATGTTGGCAATAAACTTCGTACTGAGGTGAGAGTATGTTACTATGGAAACCACCGTTCTGTGTTATGCTCTAGTAATGCGAATTTCTCTCCTCTAGATTAATGTGCCACCCTCCTCTCCATTGTTTTCAGCCCCGGAGGCCAATGCCTTTCATGCCCTCTGTCCTCTGTGAGACTATTCCTGCAGTAACTGGCAGAGGAGCAGATTGTCAAGATGTCTCTTTTACAGCCCACCCCACCCCAAGCGTGTTTTTCTTAGGAATGCGAAATTCCTTTATCCAAGGTACCAGTGGCCACATCTCCACATGACTGAATCCTGAATCCTCTTCATCCTATTGGTTTTGATTGTCATTCACCTTCTGTCTCTTCAAAAAGGTAACAGAGAAAACATCACCCTCTTTTTCTGATGCTTTGAAATTAGCCTCTATCTATCCTCCTAATGCTACTCTAATTTGACGGGGCCCAGCCGACACTTCGAGGGTCCTTGGTTATGACTGAGTGGCTCCCACAGGGGTTGAATGGTATCAGCAATGTCACCAAACTGGCTTCTTGTTTCTCATCTTCAGTAATGTGAGAACACAATAATAGCTTCTGAACTCAATCTTAGTTAGTCCTCGGACAAATGCGGTATTATGACTCTGTCAATATGCAGATCCCAGAGTGCTCCAGCTGACATCACTCAAACCCAATATAATGAGAATGTGTATATTCCATTCTGGACTATTTCTTACCCACATCTTGATTCTTGGCAAGTGAGGACTAATTTGACAGACGAACCCCGAAAGAAGAATGTCAAATATACACAGTACGTACATTCTTCCATCACTTTCTCCCAGTTACCCCTTATTTATACATAATTCAGGCTTTTATTGTTCTCAAATTGTTTCTTGGATGTCACTCTCCTCTTCTTTGCTAGATTGTGTGTTTCGTGGGGACATAAACCACAGGCTTATATTTCATTGCCACTTCTGAGCCTGGAAAACTTTCTTCTCATCTCTCTTCTGGCCCAGCACTCCTTACCTTACCCTATCTGGTATCAAGATCATCTCTGGAACTCCTAATTTCAATGATTGTATTTTCTTTATTCATCCGACAAAAAATATTTATTTAATGTCTACAGTGTACTAGGCAGTGGGTGGGTTGTAAAATATAAAAATGAACAAAAGACATTGTTGTTCAATATGGTTGTTGCTCAAGCAACACTAATTGTGGGACCCACTAATCAGATAACCCTGACTAGTGTTGATAAATCAGAATGTAATAACTTATTGATTATGGGATGTGTATGCACTCATCCAACCTTTGTAATATTCCATCTACCCTCGCTGTGCTTGTCCAGAGTTCTTGGTTGAAAACCATCCAAACCAAACATGTATTAACAGAAAGGAATTTACTAAAGATTACATAGTCAAAGTCTGGAGAAACGGATTTAAGAACTGGACTGAGACCTAAGAAAACAGACTAAGAATTCAGGTAGACTTCTCAAGGTGTCTCAGTGAGAATGATTGACAGCTACACTTTACTGGGCCCTTGACCCGGAAGTCTGTCTAGGGACCAGAGGTAGGAGGTGAGAACCACCCCATGAAGGAGTGGCTATGATTCTTTCTGCCCTTCTAAGTGAACAAATGGGTTCTTGTAGCCACCTAGTCATAGCTCGTAGAAAACAGAGCTGGCAAGCACACCCAGCTTTACCTGGTTCCAAAGCAGGGTCCTTACCAGTGCTTCGGGCTGCTTCTCACTTGAGAGGGAAAGACACTTTGGGACACGTGTAAACCTGGGAGTTTTCTTTTTTCAGACTTGAAATAGGAATCTTCTCCGCAGGTAGCTTGAGGCCATGTTTGGTGGTTAGCACATTTTGTTTTATTGATGAACTTAGAGTATGTAAACTTGCTCCCCGGGCGAATCTAGACGGCATTCACTTTAACCATCACATAATGGCTGCCCAGCACGTGTAAACTGATGCTGTAATATAGCTGTACTGACTGAGGTCCTAGACATCTTTATGTAGTTGCACCATATTGGCAGAAACACAGCCTGTGTCTGCCTGCACGAGGCTATAAAGGTTCAAGATAAACTATGAGCGGACTCCTGGTTCTTTCTGTGGGACTTGTTTTGCTTTGGACTATCAGGTCTGGTCTTTTCTCATATCAGTACTAACGCTTTTATTTGAAAACGCTTTCTTTTGAAAGTGAAGGAGAGGATGGAATGCTGGATTTGACTTGGCTGCAATTACCAAAGCCACTCCACATTTTACCTCATTTCAAAATGCCTTTGTGGCTGGTTTTATTTTTCATTCCTTTGCCTTATTTTAGATCATTATAACACATTTTATAGGTCAGTGTCAAACAGCAAGACTTCAACTGTGTGGGGACCAGGGCTGCAAACCTTGCCAGAACACACAGCCATAATCCACTAATTTAATGGAGATGCAACCTTATGGCTGTGATTTTACGTACATGGAAACCAGGAAAACTCACAAAGCCAACTCCTCAGCACAAAGACCAAAGAAGGCAGTGTGCTGCACTGCAACCGGACTGCCCACACTCCATTAACAGCTCCAGCTGCAGGGTAGAAAATTCCCATCTCAGGAGAGCCCAAACGTCTCCATGTGCACCAAACACCAGAGGTCGGGCGATCAGCTCACTAGTATCTGGATTGGCTGATTTTGTGTTATTACCCTCAGAAACCAACATGAAAAGCAAATGTTGCTCATTTAAAAACCTTAACTTTTGATGGACTTCTGTCTCCTGTGTCCTCAGGAATGCAGGCACACACATCAGAAAACAGAGTCTGTGATTTCTCATTGGGGCTCTGAGAACACTCAGTTTTAACAACTACAGTTTCACCTCCATGTGCATACATCTTTCTTGTTCATTTTCACCTTTGGGTACACGCTAGAATCACCTTGAAGGTCTTTAATAGTCCTGTTGCCTAGGTTGCACACAGATCAGTTCTGCCACAGTCGTTAGGTATGGTGAGGATTTATCGTTTTGAATTTCCCCGGAAGACAGTGAGGTTAATCTGACCCTGAAGTAAGCTTTGTTCCTGGTATTACATCTCTTTCCTTTCTGTACCCCCTTTTGTTGTCAGTTATTGGAGCTCTGCTCCCCAAAATTTACCTAAAATTTCTCTCGAACTCTGAATGTTTTTGCTCCTCTGTACAGACTGTATCACGAGTACATGAAAACGGAATAATTTATCTAATATCCTCCTGGGGGGGCTTTAAGTGGAGTCCAGATTCCCAGCATTTTGACAGGACTAACAACAGATAGGCAGAAATACAAAACCTGAGGACACTTCTGGAAAGAAATGTCTACTTTTGACTATTTCAAGAACATGTGTTTGTTAAGGATCTACAGGGCTTTGAGCAAGGGCTGCTTTTTAAATTTGTAGGCCTTGGGCCATTAGCCTCAGACTCACCTGGACCCCAAGACCAGATCATCTGTATGTCTGGGATAGGACCCTGGTTATTTGGATTCCAATGGACTTATTTCTCCTTTTATTTCTCCTCTGTCTCTCTCTCCCTCCCTCTGTCCCTTCCTCCCTTCCTTCCTTTCTTCTTTCTTCCTTCTTTTTTTATTGTTTTGGTTTTATTTTGTTCTTTTTTGTTTTCATGACAGGGCTTCTCTGTGTAACAGTCCCGGTTGTCCTGGATCTCCCTTTGTAGACCAGGCCTGCCTCAAACTCAGAGCTCCTCCTGCCTCTGTCTCCCAAGTGTTGGGATCCAAGGCATGCACCACCACATCCAGCCTCTAAATAAGCTTCCTTTAATGACTTCTATGAAAACTGCTAGGCCTGTATGAGGGCTTCCTGGTGATATTTCCAGTCATTGAAAGTTAATTTGCACAAAGCATAAGAAAACCAAGTTGAGAAGTAGAAAGATGGCTCAGTGGTTAAGAGAACAGAACATTCTTGCAGAAGACCTGAGTTTGGTCACCAGCACTCATGCTGACTGGCTCACAGCCACCTGTAGCTTCATCTCCAGGTGGGGTGACCCTCTTATGGCCTCTTCAGGCAGCACACACACACACACACACACACCCTTAAAAAGAAGAAAATCGAATTAAAAATTATGCTCAATGCTAATTCAGTTAACAGATATGAATAAATCTTCAGAAAATTCAGATACAATAGAAAGGCCTACTTGTTCCTAAGCCACTGAGGCTCCTGACACTGGATTTCTTTGACTGTCTTTTCCTGTAGATAAAGAAATGGCTCTTGAAGAGGTATAACATCAAATGCCATATGCTGAAGCTTCATTACTTCAACATATGTTTGGATATGGTCTTGGCTGCTATCTAAGTATACGACCTTAGACAGACACCTAACACCTTTGAATGGGCACCTGCCGAATGGGCACCCAGAAACCACACAGCGTCTGTGAGGACAAAATGTATGGTAAGTGTAGAAGGTACCTTCTGATCTCTAGTCTGGCACATGAGGGCTAGTGCTGGCTGTCCTGAAAGCACCTTCTGTCCAGACCCACATTGCCATGATGCACAAAGCATCCATCCATCAACTAAGAGACAAAACACAGACTCCAAGTCACAGGGCCCCAACTGGACACAGCTTTCTTTCCCCTCTTCTCTAGCATCTACACTGAGAAAGCTTGACTCAGATTTTCAGCATGCTGTGCAAAGATTTAAATTCCTTACGTGATGGGGAAAATTAATCTTAAGTATAGATAGCCTCTAACTTACAGAAATATTGTTTCTGATTAATGGGACATCTACCCAAAGCTTGGCATGAAGAGACTGGAGATGGATGTGTCGTGCTGGTTTTTGATGCTGGGCAGCTGCAGAAAGCCAGGACTCATCAGCAAAAAATCACGAAGGGACATAGCGATCCAATGCACTGTGCTGAGCTGCTACGCTAGAACGGTATTTGTGTTCCTTACGGTGCTTTCAATGTAGGATGTGACTCTCTTACTCTCCAAAGAAAAGGCATACTTGTTCATATTTAGATACTGGAAGTTCATTTTGCCAAAGAGCTAGGTGGCAGGTGGAGTTAGAAAAGTCCAAATTGTACTACCAGAGAGTTAGTCAAGAGGAGAAGCCAAGATGGGAGGCAGAAAAATGACACTGGGAGGAGAGAAGGAGAGTGAGGAGAGAGAAGCAGGAGAAGGGAGGGGCACGAGGAGGGAGGATTGCCCCATGGAGTTCTCGACCTTTGGGTGGTGGGCCTTTGGGGGCCGTCAAACATCCCTTTCACAGGGTTAGCATATCAGATACCCTGCATATCAGATATTTCCATTATGACTCATAGCAGTAGTGAAATTAACTGTTGTGAAGTAGCAACAAAATCTTTTTCTAGGTGGGGGTCACCACAGCATGAAGAGTGGCGTTAAAGGGTATCAGCACTAGGAAGGCTGAGAACCCCTGTCCTGGAGGGACAGAAGAATTAGACAAGCTTACTTTCTCGGCTCCGCTGTATTGGTTTTCCTTGACACATGGTCTTGTGTCCTGGCCTCCATTTGTAACTAGTAGACATCTTTCGCCTGCCACCCTTTCTCTCGTCTCGAACACTGGCCTCCAGCTCCCAGTTTGTTAAATTTTATTTTCTTAACATTTTTCCCATTTATTTTACATATCGACCATAGTTTCCCCTCCTCTCTCTCCTCCCTCTTCCCTCCCCCGACTCCCATCTACCCCACTTCCCCGTCCAGTCCTCCTCAATCTCATGGTATGGACTCACTCTTAAGTGAATATTAGGTATAAAGTACAAAATAATCAACCCAGAGTCCCAGAGAGGGTAGATAACAAAGAGGACCCAAAGAGGGAGGCATGGATCTCCCCAGGAAGGGGAAATAGAACAGATCTCCTGGATAAACTGGGGGAGCGTGTGGGGAGGATGAGGGTAATGGAAACATAATAGATACACCTTTCTTTTTTTTATCACCTTGTTCGCTGTCATTTCAGGAAGTTTCTTCTTTCCTTTGGCCTCCCATAGGGTCTTGTATCCAACACCAAGGTCCCGAGATCAGTTCAATCCTTGTTAAGTTCACTCCTGTCCCAAAAGAGCCATGAAAAAGTTAGATGTCCCTTAGAGTGCAAGGCTACATGACTGCTGGATTTCATTCCATGCTTTAATAGCCCCAGGATAAGACTGGCATTTGAAATGTCAATATCTATACACACTACTGTAATTGCCATTGTCTGATATAGGTCCCTGGCACACTGAGATTGTAACACAGAAACACATGTATGTGCACACACAAGAACTCTACCTGTGTCTTCCCGCTGAAGTGGGCTTGTGAATTTATACTAGTGCCTGACTCCATCTAGACTTATACATTTGGTGTTCATTAATTTTTTGGAGATTTTAATTAAGAAATAACACATGTTCTGTGCTATTTTCATTTGTTGATAAATTCTTTAATACTTAACCAATTCTAGTCAAGCTTAGCAAAGAGGATTGAATACATTTTGTATTCTTAAAACCCCATCTGTTTTTCCATGTACTGAAATGAAAGGACACACACACACACACACACACACATAGAGGGGGGAAGAGAGGGAGAGAAAAAGAGAACAGAGGAAGGCTGCACCATCTCTTCCAAGGATGTAGGAGTGCTGTCATTTTTACCATCATATCCACATTACCCTTTGAGAACATAAATATGTGATCTGGCCCCACAGCTAATCAGGAGAAAATTACTTACGAGTCTGAAGAGTTATCTTACTAGACCTGCAGCACGACCCCAGCAGTGAGCAGCTACGTTTGTGAGAGATAACACGACAGACTGGGAAGCATCTTGGTCAGTGCTCTCCAGTACTTTTTGAAACCTGCACATTTTCACCACTCCGCCTCCGGGAGCCTCCGTGGACACCCAGCATGTCCTTCCACTCTGCCCCTACCGGGAGAACTTTAGAGGAATTCTAAAGGGAGGTAATTACAACAATGTGGCCTTTTCTGCTTCGGTTGTCAGCTTTTCCCATCCTAAATCATACCCTGGAATCTCAAGTCGTGTGTAATTCTTCTGGAATAAAGCATAGAATTATTTTGGAGAAAAACAATTGTACAAAATAAGTGATTTCGTGTAAGGGGGCTGCTTTACTCTTGCCTCTGTTGTCAGGGTTAGCGAAATGTCTGTTTTTGACGTCGGGGCCGCAGCCCTTAGCCCTGTACGTACAACAGACAGGGCTGTAGAAAAGCATCTCCACTCTCCTCTCTTCCTTCCCTGGAAGAGCAGTCCCGGCAGCCAAATGCCATTCTGCTGAGGCTCACATTTTCCATCAGTAGTGTTTGTCTCTCTGGCCAAGCCCTCCAGCTGCCTTGAAGTTGCCTACAAGAACAGCTCATTTCTTCCTGGGAGACCACCTGGGAAGCTCTGTAGCTCTAGGAGGCTCTTAATAATTATAGGTTCAAAATAAAACCTTTGTCCAGGTCTGTTTCTGAATTGCTTTGCATTTCAGTACACTACAACCATCATGTTAAAATAAATTCCGGGAGGGTTTGGAGAGCCAGTTGTCGCCAGCTCCTGCTTTGGTCGGTAGAGCAATCCACAGTGTAATTGTCCTCACGCATGGTTCTTCCAGTCTCTCATTGCCACACACACTGGGATTTGGCATCCACATACATTTATTGTTTGCACAGAAATGTTCTTCAGACTCAGCTTGATTGCCACTCAATTTGTCCACTGAAGTATTTCCTTGTTGTACAATTGCTGACTTAAATATGAAAAAATGTATCTCTTAAGCTGCTTTATAGTTCTTGTATGTGTGTAGTGTATACATGTTTGAGTGGGTGTATGTGTTGGGGGGGAGTGTCCATATATGTATTTGGAGACCAGAGGTCAGCATCAATGTTCTCTATTACTTTCTACCTTTTTTTGCTTTTTTGCTTTACTTTTGAAAATCTTATACATGTGTACAATGAAGTATATCTACTGCTTCCCCTTCCATAGCCTCTTAATCGTTACAAAATGTCCACTTCGGAACTTCATGGGTTTCTCTCTGTTGTCGTTTTATTTTGCTAACCCACTAAACTCAGTTAGTGCTGTTCATGTGTATAGAGGTGAGGAGCCCTTCCCTGGAGGATGGGAATCAAACAAGAACCAATGGCCAATCAAACAAGAACGATTCTCTCTCCTTAGCAGCTAATTCCTGTCCACAGCTCCTCATGGAGGGGGAGGGTCTGGAAAGCATCTCATCCATCCAGTCTAGAATGTTGGTCAAGTTGAGTTTGTGTAGGTTTTTTACGTCAACAACCACAGTTGCTGTGTGTTCACAGAAGACACCTCTTTGCAACACTGCTCTCCATCCTCCACCTCTTACATCCTTCCTGCCTGCTATTCCAGACATGCCCTGGTGTGGTGAGGAAGTTAATACAGATGACCTCTTCAGGCGGAACCCTCATCTCCTATTCTCAGTACTATGACCAGCTATATATCTTCCACTAGTTTTGAGTTAATTTTGGTACTGAATATAAGACATTGAAAGTTAAATATATGTATATATGCATATGTATATGAAAATTATATAGAGACACAAACTTTATATATGACAATTCACTTTTTCCAGAACAATTTATTGAAAACAATATCATATATACATTGAGCTATCTCTGTATCCTTCTGAAATTTCATTTATCATTCATGTAAGTGGGTCTTCTGGACATCAGTTCACATGCCTGCCCCTTCTGTAAAACTGTGGTATCCGGCTTGGTACAGTTTGACACAGATTACACTAGTAGTAAGTAGTATTAGTCTATCTGCCATTGTCGCCACAAAATAGCCAAGTACTTCAGTGGAGAATATAGGTTGGATTACCTGGCTTTGAAGGACAGTAGTCCAAAGAACACCAAATCTACTGCAGTGAGAATCCTCAGCTGTGTTGCTTACCCTGGATGGTGTCATGTGGGGGTAGCAGAAAAGGGAGGTTGTATGGCAGGGTGGGAAAGCAGAGAACAGCAAAGGACATACTTGTTCTTTTCTAAACCCTTCTCAGAAAGGCTGATCAGTTTCCTGGAGGATGAGCTTAATCCCTTCTGAGGGAAGCTCTCCCAATGACCTGACTAGTGCTTGTGGTAGCTCGCCTCTCAAAAGTTCAACCATCCCTCAACGTCACCACATCCCTATACTGAAACCAAGTGTCCAGCCCAAGAATCCTTGCGTGGTAAAACACCCAAAACATAGGACTTGACATCAAGTGGGGTGAGATGGTTGTTTTGTAAGAATGTAAAATGGTCCAGTCACCATAGAAATCATTTCAGGAGGCTCCTGAAAAAAACAGTAGCAGCAAAAATAGGCATTATAAGCCCACCATCTGATCCAGAAACAGCAGTGATGGTTATTTACCCCAAAGATTCTAAGTCAGTGTATCACAGTTGTATACCAATATTTATTAAGGAGGATTCACCAAAGTTAAGTTATTGAACTGAACCTGGGTAACAGATAAAGAGAAAATGAAATCTGTATACACAACGGGATTTTACTCAGCCACAAAGAACAAAATTATGTCATTTTCAGGATAATGGATTCAACCGTAGATTATCATAAAGTGGACAGAGAGAGATGAGAGTGAAATGGGGGTAAAAGTGACTAAAATTCATTACATAAATGTGTGAAGCTGACAGTGTTTTTAAGGAAACTAAGTCTCTGAAAGATCTACATTGTAAGGCGTCTCTTCTTTTGTGGGTCCTTGTTTTGAATGGATACATAAGATCACGTATGTACATATGACGTGGAAATGGCAGTGAACTGTAAAATGTGCTAACGGGATGGGGGAGGAGAAGGAGGGGAGGGGTAGGGCACCGGAAAGTGCATTGTATCCTTCTATGAAAATGTCCTTGTGAAACCCAGTGCCATGCACAGGGACTCTACAGCAACAGCAAATGCATTCAGAAAAGAAGACATTGCTATCAGGTGTCCTCAGAGAAGGGGGGGCATTGATTCTTCTTCATTCAAATGACAATTCTACTCCAGTCATGAAAAAAAATCAGACATCCTGAACTAGGTGCCATTCTGTGTATCTGGCCATTACTGTTTAAAAATGCCAAAGTTATAAAAAATAAAAATGTGTGGGCTGGAGAGATGGCTCAGTGGTTAAGAGCATTGCCTGCTCTTCCAAA
>LOJH01000097.1:73345-83994 GCA_001685095.1 Ellobius talpinus | reverse complement strand
ATATTCAGTTTCTGTTCTGTGAAAATATAAATACCATGCTTTGCCTTTAGTAAAATTGCAGCAGATTCAAAGCTCAATCTGAGTTGTGTCTGTCTGTCACTCGCCGAATTCTAGATTCTCCTTAGCCTTCCCCCTTGTTCTCCCTCGGTCTTCGAGCTCCAAGAGAGTCGGTCCGTGGCAGCCTGTGAGCCAGAGACCCACCTTTCTCTGCCTCCTCTGGGTTGTATTACAGGTGTGTACTACTGACTCTAGCTAAGTGGGTGCTGGGGATCCGAACTCTGGTTCTCATGCTCACGTAGCAAGAATTTACCTGAGACATGTCCCCAAACCTCTCTGAGTGCATCTTAGAGCCCCGTGAAGACCAGGCAGGAAGTCTGCAGGCAGAGCACAGGTGGATCTGGTTCCCTGCTGCTTGCTTTGTCCAGATGTGGAGATCCTCCACATCTGGAGGTCCCAACCTGCGTAAGCACAGGCAACCCTGTACATTGGCACAGGACTTGTCCCTTCCCAGAAATGACACTGGGTTCATCACTAAAGGCAACAGGGCACTGTGGTGGTTTGAACGAGGAAGAGGTTCCTATGTTGGAACTGTTGGTTCTCAGTTGGTGGCACTCTGAAGATGGAGTCTTGCTAGAGGAAGTGAGTCACTGGGGCTGGCTTTGGGGTTTCATGGCCTGGCCCCACTTTCTGTTCTTTCTGTCTGCTTCTTGTGTGCTAATGAAATATAATCTCTCTGCTCCTGGACTGCCAGGCTGGCCTCACACCCTGGCTGTCATGATGCCTTCTCTGCCATGACAGACTCTATCCATCTGGAACTTTAAGCAAAACAAACAAAAACAAAAACAAAAAACTTACTCTCAGGTTGCTTTTGGTCAGGGCTTTTTATCGCAGCATCCGAAAAGAAACTAATATAGGAACTGATGGGTCCCTGAGAACTCAAAACTTACAGCCAAAATGTTGAATGCATTAGACTCCTACTTGTTCTCTAGGGTTATTTGATGAGGAATTAACTTTGCTAATGCAGATGAATGAGTCAAGAGTTGTTACATAGTTGGGGAAGTGAAACAAACTAACAAAGCTAGGACCCAGCATCCTCTGGGAGGTGAGCAGGGCCAGATCATGAATGATAGTCCTAGCCTTGGGTCCTTTGGATTGGGACCTTCCCTGCTTTTATCTTCTTAAGAATTTTACACACATTTCTTCACGTACTGTGCTGCAGTTTGTTCATCTGTAAACTGGGATTGGTGAAGCACCAGGTTCATGGGCACCGTGAGGGAGACTGAATCAAAGCACAGGAGAACACTGGCCACAGGCTTCTGGCAATAATGACACCCCAGCCTCCCTACACACACACACACTTACCAACTCTGTCTTACCTTATGTCCCAGCTGGGCAGCTTCTCCTCGAGCTGCTGTGGCAATGGGATCAATAAGATGCCCGATTTCCTGGACCACCGAGGTCAGCTGCTCCTGTAGGGCCTGATAGAGAATTGCCAAGGTCATTCTGAAAAGCCCTTTATGAAGGACAGGGGACCTGCATAAAATCATAATGTCTGGATGCTCCCCTGATCTTACATTCCCTGACTTGCCTTGCTCCCCAGGGTGAGATCCCTTATCCTGCTTCAGATGAGCGATGAGGCAAGTCTGAGGGATGTGTTTCTCACTGGCTTCATTCCCACAAGCCCTGGCAACGGATGCTGGTGGGAGTCCCATGGTAGGTTATATAGCTCGATTACTGGGAATGGGGAATAGTTGTTGTAGTTTCCAAGAAGGAGAGACAACTTGGTCCAAATGGAGACAGCTTATTGGGGACTGAGGGAGCATCCAGGATTCAGTGCTCTCAGAAGTTAAAGAGGAGGGCAAGGACGTTGTGAACATGTGATTTGACCTCTGACGGTGTCTCCGACAGTGCCTCATGAAGACACCAGGTTGGCTACGTGCAGAGCCTGTCAGACTCTGCTCACTGTCCTTGGTGACTTGTCGGCAAATATTGGAAATGATACTCTTGAGGGATTACTTATCAGGCCTGAGATGGTTTAACCTGTCTGCTCCAAAGAAATGAGTTCAGGCTGTTAAGAGACAGGGAAGGAAAGCCAGACTCTGCTGGGAGGGTGTGGGGTGGGGAATGACGAATTCAAAGCTGGAGATTAACTGGAAGCAGGAAAAATCCCACCTGTTTCTCAAAATCATATTAGGACCTGTACTGGAGAGGTTCAGGGTTAATAGATAAAGGCACTGGGCATCTTAAAGATGTATCACCCATATGTCATCTAATAAAATGACAATATCCTTCCTGCATTTGTTACTCTGCCACAGAGCCATGATGCACTTGAACAGGAGGGCTTTGGGCAAAGTTCACTCTGGGAAAGAAAAGGCTTAACAGGCAAGCTTGAAAGCAAAACAGAAAAGAGCTAGAGAGATGGGGCAGGCAGAGAGAAGCCTCTCTAGAGTCCAAAGGCCTTATTTAGCTAATTATTTAGTATCCTCACACACTTAATGTGATTATCGGCAAGAATGCCAGAGAATCCCTTTGGTGTTTTATGATAGATGGTTTGTTAAATTCACTATTGTACAGTGAAGGTCCTTGGATGTAAAAGGGGTACATTTTCTTTTTACTGGGAGGGCAGAGGATATAGTTTAGAAGGGATGGAGAGAGGCGGCAATTTTGGCGTGGTGGTCATGGATTTTGGGGGGGCAGTGTCTAAGTAGCCCTGGCTGTCCCTGAACTCATAGAGATTCAACTGCTTCTGCCTGCTGAATGCTGGGATTAAAGGTGTGCACCACCAGACCTGGCTTCATCTTGGCTTCTGGACATGGGAGCTACTTAGAGGATGTGGTCTGATGACAGGTCATCAACACATACACTTCATGAGTGTTCACTGTATGTTCACTTTCAAGAACAGGCTTAAAACAGTGATTCTAGTGGTTTACATGGTTATAGCGCTTAGTTCTGCTCCTCATTTCCTGGAAGTGTGTGTGTGTGTGTGTGTTTGTTTGTGTGTGTGTGTGTGTGAAGCCAAAGTAGCTTTATTAAGTAGTTTTATTAATACAGATGGCTCTATTAATGAAGATTAAAAATGCTTAGCTCTAGGTCCACTGCTCAGAGAACATGGAAAGCTTTTTATGTCTAAATTCTACGGCATCAAGGTAATCACACCATTTATGCAAACCAAATGTCTTCTGAATAATTGGTACTGTGCTCTTAGTAGAGAAATAAGTATGGATTGTGAACTTTGTATGGGTAACAAGCAACTCAAGAGAGATATCAAGAAGGCTGGGGAGACACTCAGGGGATAAAGTGGTTGCTCTACAAGAATGAGGACCTGAGTGTCCACAGCCCAAGTACAGGAAGGGGGATAAGGTGGAGACAGGTGGATCCTGAGGGCTCCCTGGCCAGTCAGCCTAGTGAAAGTGAGCTCCAGGTTCTAGAGAAGCCCTGTCTCAAAAAAAAAGAAATATACATATAGAGGAGCAATTGAGTCTCCAGTTCCACACGGGTGAGAACTCCTACACACATGTGCACACATATGTATAACACTTAGAGAGGAAGGATAAGATGCTAAGCCACCCCCAAACACACACTTATGAGATAAAGAATATCTTAGGGCACAATTCTTTATCTCTGGATGGATCAAATGCATTACAGTTTAGTATCAAACTTGCCCAAAAGAGTGCAAAGACAAAATGTGGCCAGAGAGAAGTGTTCAAGTTTTGCATGTCCAGGCCTGCTCCACTGATGCGTGCAGCTGAACACAGAGGTCCACCTTAAGACACAAATTACCCAGCACTGATCATTTTCCTGCAAACTTCAGCCTCATTGAACATTCTTCTTTAGTTGGCATGCTCTTTCCTAAGGTAGACGACAGAGC
The DNA here is from genome assembly GCA_001685095.1 of Ellobius talpinus. Taxonomy (NCBI): domain Eukaryota; kingdom Metazoa; phylum Chordata; class Mammalia; order Rodentia; family Cricetidae; genus Ellobius; species Ellobius talpinus. Next base: position 80,126 of record LOJH01000097.1, on the reverse strand, counting down.
CCCAGCCTACCTCCACAGAGATGTCATCCCTTGTGGCCAGGCTCTGGCTGACTGCTGCCAGGGAGGCCTGCTCAATGTCCCTGATGCACCGGTTGATGCCATCGATGGAGTAGTCGCATTCCCTCTGCCCAGGGGCTTTGTCCCTACAACAGACAGAATAAAGCAAACAAGAGTTTGTAAGGCTTAAAACATGTCACACAGCCCCTGCATGGGTGGGCCAGGAGCCCCTGTCCCCTTTCTGCATGATCACCTTCACTAAGCAGTGCGTCTCTGAGGATTGCTCAGCAAAGACTGGTACAGAGCCCATGCATTTCTCCATTAACACTTGTCCCTGACATAGCTCTGTTTCTAGCAGGAGGAATGGAATCTTTCCCTTCCTCTCAGGCTAATAATAGGCAATTACAAAGGAAACAATTGGCACTTGGGTGCTTCCTTCACTTTAAACATTAAAGTAAAAAAAGTGCGCGAGTGTGTGTATATATGTATCTATGTGGTATGTGTGTGCATGTGTGTTGTATGTGTCTATTTGTGTGCACGTGCTTGCAAACATCAGCACATGGAGACTGTAAGACGAAGAAGTCAAGTGTCCGACTTGAGCACTTTCTGTGTTAGTTCCTTAAGACAGGGTCTCTCTCTGAACCTGGGGCCAGTGTGGCAGGCAACAATCCCCATCAATCCTCATGTATTTGTCTCCCAAAGTTCTGGAGTACAAGCACACAGCCTGCTTTTTATACAGAGCTAGGCAGTCAAACTCAGGCACTCCTGCTTCTGCAGCAAGCATCTTTCCACTGAGCCATCTCTCCAGCCACCGAAAATAAAAGTGCCGCACCACTTACAGTGCAAACACACGAGGCGTTCTACATTACACACTACTCATAAACTCAAGGGCTGCAGTAAGAGTTCAAGCAGGCAGGAGTTTACCTTGCTGTAATACATTAAGAGAAAGTTCAATTATGGCCTTGAGCTTCAGAAGCAATTAAGAAGCAAAATAGTGTAACTGAGAAAACAAACACATTCCATGTTATAGGATATTAATTTTGGTCAACTTGAGAAATGCCATTTTCTCAGCCTTTGGGTATTACTAAGAAGGTCAGGATACCCAGAGTTGGTGCTATAGAATATTCCTTTTGTTTTGTTATCAGACTAAGAAAATTTGAACAGTAAAGCTCTCCAAGCCCATATGAGCTGATAATTCAGTGTGATGGTGAGAGGACTGGTACTGGAGCCTTTGGGTGACCATGAGAACATTCCCTAAGCTTTCTTGCCCAAACTTCAGAGTAGTTAAAATGGAAACAATGATAAGATGTACTGTAAAATGTAATGATCAGAAAAGGTAACATAGGTAAAATATTTGGAATAATATCTGGTTTTAATAGGTGCTTAGATTTGCTATTATTGTGGCCAGCACTACCATGGGTCTCAAGAGATAAGAAAGAGAGGACTGCAACTTTCTCAGTTTGCTTTTCTGTTACTGTGCTAAACCTCCCAGTGAAGAAAGAAAACTTACTTCACCTTACAGGTCCATCTTTAAGGGAAGCCAGGGCAGAAGCTCAATACAAGAACTTAAAGGCATGAACTGAAGCAGAGACCATGGAACAATGCTGCTCCCTGGCTTGCTCAGCTACCTTTCTTAGACAGCCTGGAGCCATTTGTCAAGGAATGGAATAGCTGCAGTGGGCTAGGCTCTCGTATGTAAATCATCAATAAAGAAAATGCCACAGACACCCATAGGCCTTATGATGGAGACAACTCCTCAGCTGAAGTTCCTTCTTCCCAGGGGACTCTAGCTTGTGTGAAGTTGTTTGCCAAGATGAGCCATGACAATAACGACCAGCGTTACCAGATGAGCATAATCCTCTCCTACTCTACTCAGACACAGGCTGGGAGCTCTTCTCTAGATGAGAAACTGACCTGATGGAGGTGATGAGACTCTTAATGGAGTCCGACACAGTGTGCGAATGTCCAGCCAGCACAGACCAGGTGGGTGGATCTTTGGGATTGATGGCCAGAGAGCGTGCGGTGCGGATGAGGTACGATGAGCTCTCCAGCATGGTCTTGGCGGAGACCAAGATTGGTTCCTGTGCCTGGGAGCCCTGAGATCAACCAAAAGAGAAGTGAAAGGTGAGTGTGCAGAGACCAGTAAGTTGGACCCTAGGAAGCCTTATTCTTTATGCTAGTAATTCTACCCTGCGGAGGAAAGCTACCTAATAGAAAGGATCTTGATTGGGGCAATGCGGGCCCAGGCTTGATCCTTAAATAATATGTATTTCTCTTCTTAAATAGAAACTTTTGAGTATGACGCACTTCATGAAAGAATCAGCCACAATCTCAGACACAGAGATCATTCTCAATATCAAGCTATTATTTCTTAAAAGATAGACATTCACTGAGCTTAGTAACCGTGCATCAAAGCACCACCTAGTAATGCAGTGTAGCAATGTACTGTGTACATAACACACTAGTTAGTACTGCAAAATACTGGGCTTACTACATTGACAGTCCCCGGGGCACTGACAGGAGGTCTTTTGGAGCTTTAACTCTCCATGCTCATTCTACTTGGCAGGGAATTAGCCAAGGACTCTAAGGTGACAACTGCTGCAGACTCCCCTACCTCAGAGCTGATCTGGGCGGGAACGCTGACAAACTCAGGGTTTGATGCAAACGCTGTCAGGTTCTCCACAGCTTCGATCAGGGGGGTGGTAGCAATACGGCACTTATTGCGGTTGTCTTCAGAGAAATCCCCATCCAGGGCCTAATGCGAAAGAAACGGAGATTTCATCCCACTGAGAAACAGGAACCATTCCTAAGCCACAGCCATCACCTCCCAGCGAGGGAGGGAAGTTCAGCAGGAAAACTCCTCAACAAGCTAGCAGCAACTGGGGCAATCAATCCCTGCTGCTAACCAGAGAGGCCCAGAGAGTCATCCTGAGGACTAAATCTAGACAGGCAGCTCACAGGAGAGCAGTCCTGCCGCCAGCCTACTCATTCTCCCTCTTCAGCCATAATGTCACACCTGGCTGCCAAGCCACTTTCTCTTCCACTTCTGAGATGGATCCTCTTGGAATCCTCTCCACTGAGTCCATTCCCTCACAAATGACAAAGATCCGTTTTACATGGTGTGACACTTCTAACCAGTCTATCTTTCCTCCTTTCCTCCCTCCGTCCCTCTTCCCCTTTCTCCCCCACTCCCTCCCTTCCTTCCTTTTTTTTTGTTTCTGGGAATGAAAACCAGAGTCTACCCCTGAGCTAAATCTCTAATCCCTCACACTTCCAACTTTCCTAAATTTTACATCTAAGGCTATCCTTGCAAGATCATCATCTTAGAAAAAAGACAATGGAATCCAATGTCAAGGAATAGACTAGACCTACTCAACTAAATGGGCAATTTCTAACACACACATACACACACACCATGATCTATCTAGTTAAAGAGGTCCCACGAAAGGGTACCTCTTGCACAATTCCAAAATACAAAAACAGGTGAAACTAACTGGGGTGTTAGAAGCTGGGTGACACTCTGGAGGAACTGGGACAGAAGGTACACAAAGTCAGGGCAGAGGTGACTTCCGGGTGCTGGTTAGGTTCTATTTCTCAGTCTAGCTATTGTTACTCAGGGTGTTCAGCCTGAGACAATTAACTGAGCTCTAGACATGACGTGTTTCTCCTCTACACGTTTCATGCCTCATCTTTATTTAATTAGCAGCAGACAACACGAGATGACCGAGCGGTAAGTCGTGTTGTGAACTCATGGCCAGCTTGGTGAGGATCCAGGATGTGGCCTGGGATACATATCAAGCTGCCTTACAAAGGGTTCACAGCTGAGGTCAAGGTTCTTAGACCTCGGGCTCCACCTCTTCAAGAACAAAACACTAGGAAGCAGCAACATTGCCCTATCTTCTACAGGGAGAAGGCAGTTGTGCTCACAGAAGAATGCAAATTTTCTTGTTAAATGACCAATTAAACTTTTAATTTAATCCTTATGAGCAATATCTAAAAGCCTACTTAGACAATTAGTGAACAAACAAACCAGAGGCACTGGCATTATCTGAGCAGCTGGGTCTGAGGTGGGAGGGAGCTGCTCCTAGGTAAGGCAAGAGGAGGCAGGCACTGTAGATCCCAAGGCTACTTCTGAATAACAATGGCATTCCAGCCAGGCCTTGGCAGCTTGGGATAATAAATACATAGCCACAATGCTAATATTTTCAGAGGCATTCCCATGAGCCTGCTCACTTACCATGCTCAGTAATTAGGGTGTCTGGCTTCCTTCACCCAACAGACCCTGACCCTATTCTAACCTCCTAGATTCAACCATTCTTCTAGGCCCACTGGAGAGCTTAACTAATGCCTCTTATATCTTGCTCACACGCACCTCTAATTGCCCTCCTGGACTCACTAAATGCTGGATTGACAGTGATGGCCCTGGCCACACAGAAAAGGGTGGCCTCGGAGTGCTGGCCTCACTGTGCCAGTCACACAATAGTCTCCTTGAGGTCAGGTGCTGCCAAGCCTCAGAGCAAGCTGGGAATACCAGTGGGAGTTATGGTGGCTGCCACCTGGCAGGTGCCTGGTACAAATGGTTCTGGCACGAGAGAAGGAGTGAAGCAAGAGGGTGGTCATAGCGAACTGGGGAGTCCCAGGAGTCTGGGTGCCGGCTCCACCAGTCCTGTTGCCTGGGTTCCGAAATGGCATGGTTTCCTTTCTTCCTCTCGCCTTTCCAAACTCAGGCCCACCCTTTCCTACCTCTTCCTCTGGCTTCAGGGATAGAAAACCTTGGACCAGGTCATCAACCCACGTCTGACCTTACACAAACCAAAAAGAACTCCTTGAGGTAAATCTGAAGGGACAGTTCTCAGGGGTACAACCTCAAAATGTGAGCCAATGGAATGCCAGGAGGATTTTCCCTTTGGCTCAGCACATATCCTAAAAACCACATCTCATGGAACTCACTGCTATCATACAGGGCACTGACTAACATGGGCTGCGAGAAAAACCTGCACTACCCACCTTCCTTGGCTTTCAAAAGGGAAAAGCTATTTCCTCAAAGGGAGGCACTCGGCACTGGAAAGGACAGGCCTGGAAAGCTATTATTTCATTTCCAAATTTTGCTTGCACTGGGTATGACTGAGCCAACCTGAGTAAAGTGGACATTCAAGTCAGCCTAACAGTGAAATGCCGAGCAGCCAGAAATGCATCTGTGTGCCCATTCCGTAGTCCAGAATGTCACCTTAGTCACCAAAGGGGTCAATTCACTTGGTTGCAAATTCAAAACCATTGGGAAAAGAGCATTACCTACCCCTAAGCCCGCTACTCCTGCATCTTCAGTCTAACCTCACAGGCATGTGGGAAAAACGTTCATGGGTTTAAGGGCTGGAGAGGGCCTTAAAGATCGCTGAATAGTCCCCTGCTTTTCCCAATCAGCTATCACCTGGAAAAATGACACAATTTACTCTGGCCACTTTGTTACTTGCAGTCAGGTCTCAAACCATGACCCGAGACTTCCACTTTCTTCTTTCCTATAGACCCTAGGCAACAACAAAGGCAGCAAGGCCAAAGACGTCCCAGAGAGTTTCCCACCCCAGTCTGAAAAGCTCTGCTTTACCAGTCCAAACATAAGGGTGACCAAGAAAATATACTTACAGCCAAGTCAAATTCAATTAGAGAGAGCTGGATCGGATGTCTGCGGTACTCGCTGGAAGTGCCTAATTGCAAAAATCTGAGCACTCACTCTGTGGTGAATGACAAGGCCAAACTTCAACGTCTCAGCAAAACAAAAGCTGGGATTGCATAATTTCTATTTGGCACTCAAACCTGAATGGCTGCACATTTAAAATAACATTCAATTCCACGCATCTGATTCAAGGCTAGATAACAAGCATAATGGAGAGAAACCCAGCCAGAGTCCTTGCAACTCACCCGGCACTGAGAGCCCTCCCTGGTAGGAGACAGACCGAAGCGGGTTCTCGCCAGGCTATGCTTGGGGAGTCTAAGGAATGCCATCAGCAGCGATCTAAGGTCCCAGTGGTATGCTGTTTGCTCCCTTCATTGCTGGAAGGGTGTGGCAGCTGGGCTTACATATGGGCACAGCCTCACGGTACAAATCAAGCACACGTTAAGGAGTCTAAGACAGCAAACAATACAGCTGTGACACTGCTATCTGGACTAGTCAGGAAATTAAGGATCCGTTTTTCACAGGATACCTAACCGTTCCTTCGAATAGGAAATCCATTCAGTACAGAGCAGGGGGCACCAAGGAAGTGACCTCTGCCATTTTCTTATTAGCGAGTGAAAGGCAATGCTCAAGGACTGACCAGCAAACCCTGCCACACGGTGGAAATTGAAAACCCTGGCCACATTTTGACAAGCTGGGGCAGTAAGTTCATTTCTGTTCCCCTTATATGGATGCTGGTTTGCAGCGATACTCATGGGAAACGGGCTTTATGTGCCCCACATTATAATCACCGGCTCTCCTCCTCTGATGCTTCCCATGGGCCTATCTTCTGGACCATCACAAGAGCATATTTGCTGTAGGGAACTGCGGAGGGGTTGACACTGTGAGAAGAATGTAAAAGAAGATTCGATCTTAACAGACAGACCAGAATTTACAACCAAGGAGGCTGCAGGAGAGAGAGGGGCAGCAGGAGAGAGAGGCTGCAGGAGAGAGAGAGGTTGCAGGAGAGAGAGAGGGGCTGCAGGAGAGAAAGAAAGGCTGCAGGAGGGGGGCTGCAGGAGAGAGAGGGGCTATAGGTGAGAGAGAGAGAGGGGCTGCAGGAGAGAGGGGGGC
>LOJH01000097.1:0-67181 GCA_001685095.1 Ellobius talpinus | reverse complement strand
TAGAGTTAGGTGGGAAAACTAAACTGAATGCAGGGAGAAAGAAGGCGGAGTCAGAGACGCCATGTAGCTTCTGATGGAGAAATACATGGAACCTTACTGGTAGGCCACAGCCTCATGGTGATACATAGACTAATAGAAATGGGTTAATTTAAGAAGAGCTAGCTAGAAATATGCCTGAGTCATCAGTCAAACAGTGTCGTAATTAATATAATTTTTGTGTAAGTATTTGGGTCTGGGCGGCTGGGAAACCAATGTGCAGTCTCTGCTTACAACGAAACAAACAAACCAAAACTCCAAAAGCAACAAAATAGCATTTGGTTCCCAACAGGACACTCCCAGAATAGGCTGCTGCTTTGGGTTCCCTTTGGCTGTGCCAGGAACAAGATAATAGATGAGCTTGTGTAGTCTGAGGGACCTCTGCATGCTGCATCTGCAGTGCTCATGGGGGCTCACTGTCCTCCCCACTCCTGCATGGAAGTACTGGCTGCTAGTCTACATATTTGTCCCACCCACCCAAAAGCCACCAGCTTTCCCACGGTTCCTGTATCAGAGCTTGGGGAGCTGGAGCAGGTAGCCTTAAGGGGTCTGTGCTTTGCCTTAGGGCACAAGTTGGAAAGAAGGGATGGACAGGGGACTGGCACTCACCTGGGCCGCTGCCTCCGTCAATCCACAGAGAGCCTTGGATGCAATCCCCACACATTCCCCAAAGGCAGGGAGGTCCCCAGTCTTGGCATTCTGTGAAATTCCTGCCATTGACTCGCCCAGAACCTGCAAAACAACCGGTCATTGAGCTTTTATTCCAGTCCAAGTCTACAGGAGTTGTAGTCTTTAATACTCAAGGGTACTTATTTTAAAATCTTTGTCATCTTTGCCTTTACTGTGCCCAAGAGAGATTCAAGAGAATTATATCATTTCTGTTTGGTGAAGATAAATACATAATAAAAGAATAAACCTTGCATCCAAAGGTTATTGGAATCTCTAGGAGGTACAGTCAGTACACACAGATGACCAGGAAGAATCTATATAAAGTCTCTCACGGACACATGGCCCAATCTAACAACTACTTACTTCCAAGAGCATAAAATCACACTTAGGGAGCTGGACTTAAAGTTCTAGCCAGAAAATAGAAGACATACTGTTCCCAGCATGATTAATTTATCAACTGAAAATTTACATAGAATTGTGTTAAAGTTATTTCCTAAATATTTTAAGTAGTTAGACTTATTGAAAAGCACTGGCACATTCTTTCTTTGGCCTTATAACAGCTGATAAGGATTTTGAGTCAGTGTGCGACTCAGGGAGGTCATATGTCCTCTGAGATCATGTAGAAGGTCTTATGGGCAGAGTAGTGCATCTATCCTCAATCTCATGTCCTGTCCTCTGTGGGCTTTGGCATGTGCCAGGAGGAGAGTTTGTGCTCTCCAGGGCCATGGATGACGGAGTAGAAAGTGTTCACCCTTGGGTGAGAGATGGCTTTGTCAAGTCTCAAATGGGATACAGGGCTCTTCCTGAGACAATAAGCCACTTGGGAGAGGAAGCAAAATAAACTACTATAATTTCTTATCTACAAAATAATTGAGTTTACACAAAGATGTGCAGAGCAAAGCAGCTAGGGAGTATCTATAAATATAGTATTTTACTCTCTCTCCCCTAACCTCTTTAAGAAGCAGCCTGGGCCTGGGCTCAGTTGGTAGAGTGATTGCCTAGCATGTATGAAGTCTTGGGTTAAGTAACCCACCAGCAAAGGAACCAGCTGTGGTGGTGCACATCTGCAATTCCAGCAGTCAGGAGGAAAGAGCAGGAGAATCAGAAGCTCAAGGTCATCCTTGACTATACAGCGCGTTCGAGGCCAACTTGAGCTACAAGAGGCTCTGTCTCAAAAAAAGAAGCTTCTAAATGTAAGTATTTAAATCATATACACTCATATTTACATAGCTCTTTATTCCTAGCAAGTTGCTGAACAGAGGGTATTCTTGTCTTAGCCCAACACGAACAGAGCCCTCTTGACATCATCAATACAGATGGTTCTCCAAGACAGGAGTGAAGGAAACCAGTTTACATGAGTACCAGGACCGAGGTCAGGTGGCAATTGTCTCTCTGGTGCCTCACTGTAACTTTCTGATTCTTAGGAATTCCCCTCCACTATTGTCTATCAAAGGATTCTTACCATTGCCTTTTCAAAATTACCACCATCACTCAGTTAAATAGTAAGGAATCAGACTTTACTGAGGAAAGATGGAGGAAGCCCTAGAAGCTGTGGTAGTTTTTCAATACTTTTCTTTCCAGTCACTCAAAACCCCTAATGCTTACTCCCCTCAAAAATGTATGCTATGACTGGACAGACCAAAATATGACAAGAGCCTTTCATGAAAGCCAAGGTCACAGGGTGACTTTACACAGCAATCAGCCTCCAGGATAGACAACACATGATTGGATTTCCAGGGAGACCCATCTATGATATGATATAAGCAGTGGTTTTCAAAGGAGGGTTCCTAGACCAGAGACAGGACAGGAGATCCCTCAGAAATGCATAGACCTCAAATCTTGGGGCTGGGGGCTGGCAGCTAGTGTTTCCCAAGCTTTCTACATGGTTCTGCAATACCTCGAGTGCTGAAGAATACTTGAGCAAGGTGCTGAATGACAAGGCTTCCCCATATTGGGTCACCCAGTGGCAAGGAAGGTGCCTTCAAAGCCTTCTTCAATTTCTCCCCACTGAGGATCAGTGTTGATATCTGTGTATTGGCCCAGTGTGATGGTTAATACCGAATGTCAACTTGATAGGATATAGACTCATTAAGGAAATAAGGCTCTGGGCATGTCTGGAAGGGAGTGTCTAGACCGGGTCTATTAAGAAGGGAAGACCCATCCTAAATGTGGGTGGCATTATCCATAGGCCTACCATCCTGAACTTCATAAAAAGGAGAAATTGAACTCAACACCAGCATCTGTCTCTCTCTGCTTCTTGTAGAAGCATTATGACTAGATTGTCTCACGGTCCTTACATCATGCTGAGCCTTCAAATTTACACCAAAATAAACTTTTCCTTCTTCAGGTTATCCTTTGTTGGGTATTTTATCACTGTCGTGAGGAAGTAACTAACCCAGGCAGACTCACCTTGGAGTTTTCCATCACACTCTCAATGCAGTCGAAGTAAGAGAGGTCACTCACAGGTTCATTGGGACTTTCCAGCATCCCCTTGACAGTCTACAAAAGAGAACACAACTTGGAAAGTGAGCCAGAGGCACAGAAGAGGATATGCACTGTGAAGTGTAACCATTCCTACCCCTTGCTGGACTAGGACAAGGGCCATGATTGCTCATTCATTCAGAGTCGTAGGAGGAACTCAGATCGGGGTGTCAAGACCTCAGATTCCCTGCCAGCAAAAACAATAACGGGGTGGGAGCCTCAGGTTACCATTGCCACAGTGAGGCTATCAGTTCAGTTTGTCAGAAGCTTGTTACCTACACGGAAACTTTTAAAACGAAATTGGAAGTTAATGAAAGCAATATATTCATGGTTGGTGACCACAATTTCTCCACTGGGTAACTCTGGAGAGCTTACATTCCAAGTGCACATTCGTTCACTCATCCACGGTTAAGAAGGTCTCCAATATTTCAGTTCTGGAACCTTCTAATGGAAGTACATGGGAGAAGGTGATTCCCAAAGATGGTCCATTGGGATGGTTCATTTGTTATTGGTTTAAGCAGTATAGAAAAAGTCTACTCTTATTTAGGTACCCATTTAGGAAATGGGTAGAGGTCAGTTTCTCTGTCTCTCCAAATCAGTTAAAAAAAAAGTCACCAGCTCTCTCAGCGCAATGACCTTGGATTAGCACCCAGGAGGAGTTCCTCCAGTGACTGGCAGCCTGGGGTGGATCCTTGAATCTGCTCATCATCAATAGACTGCACACTAGGGTCAGCAGCCTCTGGGAGCACAGTCGACAACCAGCCAAGTTCCACAGGGTGCACTTGGGATAATCGGAGCTGCTGATGCACATCCATTTAAAGACATGGAAAAGTGGGCTGTGCAAGGCAGGAGCTTACTTCATTGCAAGCCTCTTCTTGGTTAACTAAAATCTTTTCAGTACTAGTTAGAAGCCACTAAATTGGCAACCAAGGACACCTTTAAAGCACAGGGTACCCACACTAACAAATCTTATTTAGATCAACTGCCCATGTGTCATTATATCTATATCTATATCTATATATGTTGATTTTTCAAGACAGGGATTCTCTGTGTGGCCTTCGATATCCTGGAATTCATTCTGTAGACCAGGCTGGACTCGAACTCACCGAGAGCCATCCGCCTGCCTCTGCCTCCTGAGTGCTGGGATTCAAGGTAGGAGCCACCACCGCCAGGGGTGCCATATTTTTTTTTTAACTGAAATGAGCATGCTAGAGCAGTGAACATCCCATGACTGATGGCTGAGTTTGGAAAGAGGGAACCCCAACTGAAGAACTGCCTCCTGAGACTGTACTGGGGGCATGTCTCATGTCTCTGGGACATTTTCTTGATTACTAATTGATGTAGGAAGGCCCAGTCCATTGTGAGTGGCACCATTACGAGGCGGATAGGCCTAGGATCTACAGGACAGGTGAGCTGAACACGAGCCTAGGAGGAAACCAGTAAGCCGCACTCCTCCATGGCTTCTGCTTCAAGCTCCTGCCTTGAGCTCTTGCCTTGGATTCCCTCAATGAGGAACTATAACCGGTAAGCCAAATCAGACTCTTGATTATGGCGTTCATCACAGCAACAGAGAGCATACTAGAACACCATGTAAGAAGCATTCCCAGAAGTTTTCAAAGGCTTCAGTTCTGCCTGTTGGACCCCTTTCACTTTCACTCTGCTGATCACTATCTTCAGGGCCTGAGCATTGAGAAGCTGCCATGGGTACTCCCACTGAGTCAGACCCATGCTAGCCATGCAGACAACTAGAAGAACAATAGGTACAAACAATCCATGTCTACTGAGATGACCATTGAGTCATCTCAATGGTCATCAGTCAGACCTTTGTAGATAAGGGCTGCTTTACATAGGGGCATGCACAATTGGCTTTCTTTACCCACAGATTATGAGAAACATGAAGAATTTCAAATATAAACACATACATAAATGCAAGTCAAAAGCACCACTAGAAACCTCCTAAGTTATGCAGTGGCAAATACTCCCCTTGACCTCCTCCAGTGTGTCCCCTGTGTGGGGAAGAATAAACGTGTGTAGAAATAATTGTGTGTGCTTGCTTGTGTAAAGATGTGTGCACATGAGTATAATGTTGTGGAATAATCTTTTTGTACACTACAGAGATGTGTTGCTTTGATTGTCTTAATACAAAGCTGAATAACCAATAGCTAGGCAGGATTTCCAGGCATAGAGGATGCTGGGAAGAAGGGTAGAGATGCCAGAAGATACAGAGGAAGTAGCATGGGCAATACTGGGTCAAGGTAACAGAGCCACATAAAAGAACATAGATTAAAAGATAAGGCTTAATTAAAAGTTTTAAGAGTTACTTAGAAACAAGCCTAAGCTATTGGCTGAGCTTTCATAATTAATAATAAGTCTCCACACCATTTTTTGTGAACTGGTGGCCCAAAGAAAAATCCGCCAACAGTATGAAGGGCAGAGGTCAACTTCAGGTGTCATTCCTCAGGTGCCATCAAGTTCGGTTTTGAGACAAAATCCCCAGAATGTCTGGCAAGCAAGCCTCGCGGACCGGTCTACCTCCACCTCTCCATTGCCATGCCAACTTCTGTATGTGTGGTCTGGGGCTAGAACTCAGGAGCTCCTGTCTGTGGTGAGTCCTTTACAAGCTACACCCCCTCTCCAGCCCCAACCTTCTTATCTCTCCCAGTTGTCTGAGAATAATCTCTTTAACACTTTGTAGGCAAGTTTGCTCATTGGCTGTCTATACTCGATACCACTTCCTGTTTGAACTGAAAGTTTCCTTTACAAAATACATGTTGGCCTAGACGGAAAAGGAATATGGGCAAAAATACTACAAAATGCCATTTTCTCTAGCACTTCCCAGCCTCCTGGGAGAGAGAGAAGGCAAAGACAGAAGAGAGACAGTCACCAAACAGGGAGAGACCCACAGACACAAGCACAGAGTGCTCCCATCCCCGGAAGTCTTCCAGGGCACTCACCTCAAGCTCCCGCAGGGCATTGTCACACTCCTTCTGCCCAGGGGCCTGCTGGGTACACAACATGATGAGCTGGTTGATGCTCTCTGTCACAGCTCTAGGCAGGAACAGAAAGGAGCACGGGCTTAGGTGTTACTGCTTCATCTTACTATTTTATGTGATTACACATTTCAGCGTTTTCCTCAGAGGTAAGAACTGACTATTTAGGCTGTGGATCCCATGAGGCCTCTTCCACAAACTCTCTCTATACAACCCCAATAAAATATACCCAGGGAAGAGGAAAGGCAGACTCCCTACCTTATTTCTGATTACCCCTCTGATTTCTCAAGGGCTCTAATAGTTCCCTTAAGAAATTAGGACTATCTTTTGATATATTCATTAGAGACAATAAAGTTGCAAACAGTAAAAAGACCATACTGATGCCATTTTCAGGACCCTTCACTGGCAGACTTCAAGGAACAAGATTATCCAGTCAGGATGTTTCAGATAGCCTTGATATATTTTGACCATTTTCAAATACTACAAGCAGAGAGTAAAATCTGCCAAGGACTTCAAATCTCTACTTTCTGGTACAGGATGTGTAGATGACTAGGCCTGAGTAGCCAATCCCCAGTCTTTGAAATAGCTATTTTTTTTATTAACACCAATAGGGTTATATCAGAGCCCCTGGTATTATTTTACACATATTTCTATTTTCAGAACTTAAAAGGCAAACTTAATTTTCTTTATCTGTTCCACCATGAGAAGCCCCTGGCTTACTTTGTCCTGGGTTATGGATAATTTATCAACTCAAGTTCTATTCTGAGTTAGTTTCTACAAGGTGGGAAATAAGAAGCTTAAGTTTTGTTTTTAGTTTAGGGACAAAAGGAAGTCTGTTTTAACACAAATTTTCTCCATTGAATTGCTCTTGTAATTTCATTCTGTTGGCTGAGTTTCTGGGGATCTGCTTCTGGATTCTATTCTGTTCCATTGACCAATGGTCTATTCTTTCTCTAATATCTTCAGTGCTATAGTTTTATAGTAAGTCTCAAAGGGCCAGAGAGATGGATCAGTGATTAAGAGACAGTACTGCTCTTGCAAAAGACCTGAGCTTCATTTCTAGTATCTGTATCAGGTAGCTTACAAACTGGCACCCACTCTTAAATATAAATAAACACACATACAATTTTTAAAATTAAAAAATAAATCTTGAAATTGCAAAGAAGCAATAAATACCTAGGCATTAGAAATGCTAATCACAAGCTGGGTGGTAGTGGCTCATGCCTTTAATCCCAGCACCCAGGAGGAAGAGGGAGGAGAATCTCTGAGTTCAAGACCTGCCTGGACTACATAGCAAGTTCCAGGACAGCCAGGGCTACAAAAAGAAATGCTATCTCCAACTCCCCCAAAAGAAATGCTAATCACTGATATCATCACTGCACATTGTACACATGTATTAAATTGTTATACTGTGTCAATAATATATACAGAAACTATGTGTCAGCAAAAGCAATAAATCTCTTATGTTTCATAAATGAAGACTCCAAAAGATGTGATGACTCCTTATGAGGAAGCTACAAATAAAGTATAGATAAAAAGACTTAAATCCATGCCTGCCTGTGTGGCTCTAAAGCAGACCCTAAGGACTACGACAGGGCTCAGAATTCTACTCATGCTTTCTTTCCTGCCACAGCTGATGAGCAACCTAGAACAAGCAAGGTCAAAATAAGACCCATGTGGTTAGTAACACTATCTAATAGAAAAGATCATTTTATTAGTTCAACAGGCTTTTCAGCTTGCCACAGAGTATCAAATTAGATGGAAAACGATGTTGCCAACAAAGGCAATCAGCTGAATTATGCAACCAAATATTGCTTTCATTTTAAGCTTAGCTAGGGAGGATGAGGAGAAAAACATTCTTAAACTCAAGAGAGAACCCCAAAATAGTGGTTGTAGGATGGATGCTTTGGCTTGTTGCCAAGTGTTTTATTATGGTGTCATCAGAAAACATGCTTTCCTCCATGTAAGGAGAAAGAGGAAGACCTAGGTGGCAGGGCTGCAGCTAGCTTCAGTAACCTGGGAGAGCACAGTCCACAATGTAGGCATTTTAAATGTCTCTCAGAGAGCTCAATGCCACATCCTGCTTGGCAGTTCTCAAGACCCAATCCTGAGGGGCCAGGCAAACATATGTCACTGTACTAAAGCTTAGAGAATATCTGAATTGTGAACACATGATCATTAGAGCTTATTTCTAGACATCACAGAAGTTTTCCATCAAATCCATTCCTCCTTAAATGTGTTTCTGAGTGTGTGCGCAGGTGTATTTATGTTTGTGTGTATGTGCCTGGAGACCAGAGGTCAATATTCACTGTTTTCCTCTATTACTCTCCTTCCAGCCTATTTTTTGAGCCAGGGTCTCTCACTGAAGCTAGTACTAGCTTGCCAATGAGGCTCCAGGATCTGTTTTTGCCTCTCTTTGATGCCCCACCCACCCATGCACCCTTACAGCCAGCACTAGGCTCACATACAGAAGTCAGTGGCCACAATCAGGTTTTTATGTGTGTTCTGGGGATCTCAACGCAGGTCCTCACACTTGTGCAGCAGGCATCTTCTCACCCCCTATCTGGTTTACACATTCAAATTTATTGTTACTATTTTTTGTTTAAAATATTATTCATTTTTTCTCAGCATTTCATACAATGTATCTTGACCATATTCACCCCAACTCTTCCCTGTAACTTCTCCCTGATCCTTCCTCACCTCACTGCCTCTTTAAAAAAAAAAACAAAACCCATCCACCTTTAATTTGTGCTGCTTGTACGCTCATGGATGTGGAATTATTTGCTGAGCTGATCCACCTACCAGGAGCCACGCCCTTAAGGAGACCTGGTTCTCCCTCACCCAGAAGCCACCAACCGCCTACAGTCCCTCGGACGAGGGTGGGGGCTCATGGTTCTCTCCCACCCAGGAGCCACCAACCGCCTACAGTCCCTTAGATGTGGGTTGGGGCTCATGAACCTATTCCCGCCCATGTGAGATGTTGACCTTCTGATCTTGTGTACAGCAACCATAGGTGCTCTCGGTTCCCAAGCACAACTTCGTGAGCTGTTTTCCACTTAGAAAGTGTTTACAACTGGCGAATACAGAGGATGCAGAACTGGGAGAAAGAGACCCCTTTCCTAGTCTTTTATTTTTGTAGCCGTGAAAGAAAAATTAAACTAAAAGATGAGATAAGGAAAACACAACACAAAACAAAACACCAAAGAAAACGAGGCAGACTAGTGGTTCGGGGTTGGACAAACTACAAAAGTGCTGGCATGGAACTGCACATCTAAACAAGTCCCTTAGGTAACTGATCCATGATTAAACAGAATTACAGTATGATTAATCTCTGTAAGTCATCTTAGAGTCTGGATGACAGAGCTATATAAACTCAGTAGTCCAGGGGCAAATAAATATTTGACAACAAGAAGTAACGTTTACATATTTTACAAGATAGCAGCAAATTTTTTCCAGCAAAGAATGAGCAGGGACCCTGCCTATGCACCAATAAAGGACTTGTTAAATAAGCACACAGAGTATAACAAGGTTTGGGGTGCTCAGTAAAAGTCATAATGCATGACATATTGCTAATGTACTAGAATATTTATGATATATGCCTAAATAAAATACAATTGAAGAAATGGTCTAAATAGTGTGAGTCTATCCTCTGTACAAATGATAGATTGAAACACATAAAAAGGTTAATAGTGAGTTTATAATGTTGCTTTAAAATGTAAATTAAAATAAATCTCAAAAAAACTATACATTGACCAATTTATATTATAGTGAAAAGGTCACCAAAACAAGCAGGATTTGGGCTCTGCAAACTCAAAATGCCTTATCAATAGTTACTATTATTCTTACCACAGTTTTTTTTAATGGATATCAATTTATTTCTTAATATAAAAACATTAGGGCTTGGAAGATGGTTCAGTTGATAAAGTACTTGCTGTGTAGCTATAAGAAATTGAGTTCAGATGCCAAGCACCCACATAAAAAGCAGGGTGCAGCGGTGCACACCTGTGATCCCAACATTGGGGAAGCAGGGATGAAAAGATGCCTAGGCCTGGTTGACCAGCCAATCTATCTGAGACTGGGCTCATGCTCAATGAGAGACCTTGGCTCAGAGAGTAAGATGGAGAGAGACTGAATAAGGCACCCAACATTTACCACTGACTTCCACATGCACATACATAAGTATGTGTGCACACGTGTGCACGCACACCCCCTCCACATAGGTTAAAGTTATATTTTACAGTCTACAGATTGTGTTTTCTTGTGCTTGCTCACTCACTCACTCACTCACTCACTCACTCACTCATTCACTCACTCACTCACTCACTCTATCTATCTAGGTTTTTTGAGACAGTTTCTCTGTGTAACAGTCCTAGCTGTCCTGGTCTTTTGTCTAGTGTATTTAAGGAATGGAGATCTGCAACCTTGGAGGTTAAGAGGGGGTTCTAAAGTAAAATCACTTTGTTCCAGAGTTATTGAACAGACTTAATTCAAGTTTGGCAGATCTCATTGGGATTTATTTTTCCTACTTATTGGAGACCGAGTCTTACTATGTAGTGCTATAATCATTACAAGGCCAACAGTCACCTGTTAAGGAACTTGGAGGGAAAATAAAACATGACTAGTCTCTTCTGCAAGGAAGGGAAGAGAGAAGCAGTCAATTTCTCTGAAAGCATCCCCTGGGCTTTATCATGCCCAAGGCTTGGAGATTAAAAAAAAAATCTCCCTAGTTTAAATCTTCTTAGGCCAGCAAGGTACTGACAATCTTATAGTGATATTTCATTTGTATTTTAATAAATATAGCTTGCTGTAAGTTCAGAGAGTAAAACAGCCCCACTGGTCAGCCTTACAGACCAGGCAAGGGTAACATACTCCTTTAATCTCAGTAACCACACTAGTTGCCATAGAAACCAGACAGTGCATGCCTTTAATCCCAGTAATGCATGCCTTTAATCCCAGAACTAGAGAGGATTATAAAATGGGAGGAGACAGCTGTCAGTTTCATTCTGAGATTCCTGGAGGCAGGATCACCATTTTTGGACTGAGGTTGAGATAAGAGCCAGTGGCTGGCTGCTTTGCTTTTCTAGTCTTCAGGTTGACCCCCAATAAGTTTCTGAATTTCTATTAACTGTATTTTATAATCTTGCTGAAGAAGCAAGATGAGAAAAGGGAAAACATCGAGACAGACATGACATGAGGTAGAACATGATAAATTGCTGACAATAACCAGATAAAAGCATGGAAAAAACCCAACAACCTCAATCATGGAGCTGGGATTCTGTACAAATAAAGGTCTGAATGAGGACTAAGGACACTGAAAGAATCTATGCTGAGTTAGATTCTGGCTGGATAAAGGCTGAGAACATTTTGGATGAGACCAAACAAAGAGAAGAAAGCTGACATTTATATTTTTCTATTTTACTGAGTGCACACCATCCTCCCTTTGTGCAGCTTCCCCGGTAATCTTCTGTTACAGTCTCTACAGACAGGAAGAAGCCTTTCTAGCAGGAACCAAGGAGATGCAAGAAGCCTCCATTTCCTAGGGAAGACTCCCAGAAGACAAGAAAACAGCCAGTCGGCTCATCTGTGGCCAGCGTGATGCATGCTGATGTCAATCAGTGGGGGCCATGCTCAGAGGGAATGGGCCCTTCCTGCAGCTGGAGACTGGTTTTCCATTCCAGGCCCAAGTTCCAGGAGT
Organism: Ellobius talpinus; assembly: GCA_001685095.1. Taxonomy (NCBI): domain Eukaryota; kingdom Metazoa; phylum Chordata; class Mammalia; order Rodentia; family Cricetidae; genus Ellobius; species Ellobius talpinus. The sequence goes on along the minus strand of LOJH01000097.1, from coordinate 55,310 downwards.
GTCAGACCAAGAGACCAGCTCCTGGGAGGGGAGGAGCCAGATATTGGTTGACCAAGGCTCTCCGCCCCCTGAGGCACTGAGGCAGAGTTCAGAGGTGAGGAAAAGATAACCTCAGTATTTTTTTCAAAAGCAACTTCTATGCCCAAAGCACAAAGGATTACAGAGCCCCAAAGAACAAGGGGTACAGCAAGGTTGACAGCAATAGTACAGGCCAGCCAGAGCCATGCCAGAGGGACAAGCAGGGCTGGGTTGTCGCTAGAATGGAGAGGACTATGGACCTGAAGACAGAGGACCCTGTTGTTCAACCTCCTAGGTATCTGTATGAGCCTGTGTGTGTGTACCTAACAACCAGAACCCAGCACCCAGCACTGGCCGTGGCCCCTTATGTACATTTTTACAAAGAACCTATGAAACAAGCATGAACAGATGCTCCCCTAATCAGACAAAGGTTGCCGGACTCCTGGATCTAGCTGGAGTACCTGCTGAGGAACCAGAAACCACCCAGGAGCAGAAGGAGCCAAAATACAGCAAGAAATCACAAAGGAGGTACCAGGATTATCACGTCACTTCTATTTCACACTTTCAAGTGAGATGTTTTGACTACCTTCTTGGCTTTAAAATCTCAGGCTCCCCAGGTGGTGGTGGCACTTGGGAGGCAGAGGCAGGTGGGTCTCTGTGAGTTTGAGGCCAGCATGGTCTTCAAAGTGAGTTCCAAGATATCCAGGGCTGTTACACAGAGAAATCTTGTCGCAAAACAACGACAAAACAAAAACAAAAACAAAACAAAACCCAACAATCAAAAATCAAAAAAAAACAAACCCAACAACAACAACAACCCAAAACAAAACAAAACAAAAACCCCCAAACCAACCCTCAAGTTCCAGGCTGAAAGCTGGGTCACTTGCTGAGATTTTCCATCTGGGCTCCTGCTCTCAGAGCCACCACCAGGGGGCCTGTGGCTACCTGGAGCCATCACTCTTCTCTGGTCTGTGTGGCCTTCTACAGCTTGCTTTTAAAAAGCCAATTTATAGTCTCCCCTTCTTCCCACAGTTCAAGAGAGTGAACAGATCATTAAAGCTGGAAAGCACAACTTGGAAATGATGCAAAAAATGAAGATAATTAAAAAAAACATTGGAGTTCAGACACCTGGAAACATCTTTCCCAAAGGCTCTTGGCAGGAAAAAAAAGTAAGAAAAAAGAAGCCTTTCAAAGAGGGGGTCCAAATAGAACCAACACCCACCCTGACCCCGCACCCACTGTCAAGGGAAGGCATCTGCTTTACCAGAGGAATCGCAAGTGAAGTACAGACTGGAGCAGGTTGATGGCAAATCTTTGCGGTCCCCTGTGGCTCTGGCTACTGTTTGCCACTAAATGTACCTGCTGCTCCAATCGTTCATATTGACTGTCAATTTGACAGGCTCTGGAATCACCCGGGAGACAAGCACTACATGTGCCTGAGAGGAAGATTCCAGATTGTGCTAACAGAGGTGAAAAGGCTCAGCCTAACTGTGGGTAACACCACCCCATGGGCTAGGGGGCCTCAGCACCAGTATTCATTGATCTCCTTCCTGAGAGCAGAGGCAATGGGACTGGCTGCTTCAAAGTCCTGCCGCCATGACTTCCCTGCCATGATGGACTCTACCCTTAAGTTTGAGTCCCAAATAAAACCATTTCCTTAGGTTGCTCTTGCCAATATACATTGTCACCGCAAAAAGACAACAGCTAACACAGAAGTTACATTAGTAAGCCCAAAGGCTTGCAAGAGAATTGTCTGACCCTCTGGGAAAAAGGCAAACACAAATTTTAAAAAAAATTCACTCACATCAACAAGGGAGGAGAGACAGGATGCCACTTATAGTAGCATAAAAGCTAAAACCTGTTGAAGGCAGCTGGTGCTTACAGCCCACTTTACAGGTAGCCAAGCTTGGGCAGGTTGACCCATCTGAACATTTGACCAGGCAGGAAGACTATTAAAGCACCTTGGATTAGAATTCAAGGTTTTGAACTCAAGACAGCTTAAAGACAGGACAACAACAAAATAAACAAAAACCAAGTTAAAAATCAAATGCAAGTCAAGGGCATGCCTTTGATCCTGATAGTGGGGAGGCTGAGGCAAGCTCATCTCTAGGAGTTCTAGGCCAGGCTAGTCTGCATAGGGAGTTCCTGGATACCCAGGGCTACCCAGAGAGACCCTGTCTCAAAATAAGTAGAATCACAATACAGCCTTTACTTGAAGTGTGGGAAAATGAGCGTGAGACTGTGTGAGCCAGTCCTGGGCCAGCACAGCAGCCCAGTGCCACACAGAGCATCTGTCAATCCTACCTACGGAGCCCAAGTGCTGCAGAGGTGGCTGGGCGGCAGAAGCCGTCCTCCATCCCTGGAGTGAGCGCAATGAGNTGTTCATACTTTAATTCAGCTCACATCCATCGTCACCCTATCGACCCTAAACCAATGCCCTCTGCAAGTGATGGGTAGAACACCTAAAACCTCATCCAACACAGATGCCAGTGTGTAGTACGAGCCCAGTGTCTACAGAATGGCTTAAGCACTGTTTTTAAGTATGCCCCAATGTCTATTGCAGTGAGCATATACTTCTTGCAAAATCTGAACAACAATGTTGTTTTAATCAACCCACTTAGGAGCCAGGGAGATGGCTCAGTGGTTCAAATGATTGCTGAGCAATCTTGAGGACAAGTGTTCGGATTCCAAGAACCTATGTAAAGTGCAGAATGAACGTGGTGGCCCACATGTCAGTCTAGCTTTGGCTGAAGGAGACAGGGGTGCCTCAGAGCAAGGTGGCTAGTGAGACTATTAGTCCTATTGGCAAACTCTGGGTTTGACTAAGACACGCTGATGAATGAAAAAGGTGGAAGACCAACAGAGTATGTTCAAGGATGATTCCCAACATCCACTTCAGGTTTTTATATATGTGAACACACACCTGGGTGTATGTGTATATGCACATATACATACTCATACATGCACACACACACCACACTATACATGAACATGAAAAAAAAATCTACTTAAACCATAACGTTTACAAGTCAATGCAGTCTAAGTAAGAACCAAAAAGCCCATTTGGAAAGAAGGAAGACATTCTTAGTGGGCCCGAAATACAGGAATGAGTTAATTTTACAAAACACCAGAAGTTCCATCAACTTACAGAAAAAGTACTTGTTACTCTACCTCCTACAACAAGGATAGCAGCAATTCTTTGCTCAGCCGAAGTGGCAGGATGCTGGCACACCCATCAACCATGACAGAACCATTTACACACCCACAAAACACATCTTGTCCTGCTCGTACCTTGCAGCTGCAGCCAGGAGGTTTTTTGCGTTGGGAGCTCCAGGATCTACAGAGAGAGACTTGGCGGCTAACAGCAGCTTGCTGGATGCCATAGAGATGTTCTTCAGGTTCCCTATCACTTGCATCTGATCTTCTTTTGTCTGGAGAGTCAAAAGGAAACAGAGTCAGTTGGGACTGTCCACAGCTTCCCAGGAAGCTCTCAGTGAGCGAGGAACAACTCCTGAGGAGGAGGCATAGACTAAGTCAGGAAAGTCGGTCTGCAGACGTAAACAGAGTCTATGCATTCTCAAACAGATGCTCAGAGCAAGATGCACATGGCAGAAGGAAATCCATGTCCAAGTGGGTCAGCCTGGAGTTTGGCTTTCGTGTTCTCTGGGAGTGTTACGGGACTGGAGGGGGAGAATGAGAGCTGCCCCAGTGCCCAGACTGGGCAATGATTCGAGCATCTTGCTCAACAATGCTGGAGTTGTCAAGCATCTTGTACATCCCAGCCTGGCACAAACGACCAGCACTATGTAGCTAGTCACAGCTGACAGCATCGGAGAAGTATCCAACTGGGAAAGGGACACAATTCTCACCCAGCTTGCTAACTGACAAATTACCTTTTGTAGAAAATATAGCAAGAAATACCCTGGCTATCTTTTTTAGGGAGTTCATAAAACCTAAAAAGAAAAAAAAAAGAAAGAAAAAGAAAAATACAAAGCAAAACAAATTAACAACAACAACAAAAAAAACCAGTCCTGCTATCTGATGCCAGACCAGTCATGTTCCCAGTGGCTCATCTCTACCTGAATGAGGTCATTTTTAATCATCTGAAAGTACCAGATGTAATCCATTAAGTGAGTCCGCCAAACTACAAATACACACATATGTGTGTTCATGTTTGTGCATTAGCCCATCTCATCTCTGATAAAAATTCTCTCCACTCCTGACCACCCCCCCGTACCAAAAGCAATAGGCTCTGCAGGTGGATCGTGGGAAAAGTCACCACCATTCTCACCATGGCTGAGCATGCCAAGCCTGTGAGGTCACAGAATTTCCAAGACAGTGAAGGAAGGTGCTGTAGCTTGTTTACAGGATCTGTCTCCCACTCACCCGGCTGCCCTCAGCTGGAGGGTCTACCAGGGTGAGGAGGCTCAGGGGAACAAGGCAATCCGCCTTCCCACCTACCTGCGCCTGGCCAGCCATCTCAATGCCAGCATCCAGGAACTCATCAAAGTCATCACTGAACTTTCCGGAAGCAGCCGCCAGCTCTCCACTCTGGCCCCGCGTGGCGTGGACGACTTCCCCAGCAGACTGGTTCAGATCAGCAGCAGCCTGGTTCAGCTCGCTCTGAGCTTCCTGGAAAGGCTTTGTGCTGGGAGGTAGCTATGAGGACAAAAGGCACAGGCCATGGGAAGCTCTACCTTGCATAAGAGGGCGAAGGACGGTATTGTGGAAGGAATGGTGACTGCCCAGGGAAATGCTTCTGAGTCATCCAAGGAGAGGATGGCAGGTCCAAGAGAAACAAATGGCTATCTGTGGTGCCTATCAGCATATTGCTGCCTCAGATAACAAGTACCTGTGGCTCTTCTCACCCCACCCTTTAGGCTAACTCTAGCCCAAGGCTTCCCTCACCCTGCTTCTCATTCTCACATAATCCTGCCATTTCAGCCACACACTTGCTCGCTCCTCTCTCTCGTCTTCCTCTCTTGATCCCCTCTCTCTCTACTTTGACTTACTTACTCTCTTCAACTTCCTCTCTCCCATCCCATCCCCCTCATCTCATGACCTGGTCAAGTCTGCTGGCCATGTTCAGTTTATCACTTTCTCTCCCTGCTCTGGACTCTTCCAGAAACCTCTGTCTGTAATTTCCCTCATATATACAATAAAAATCTTTCCCTCAACCACACCCTGGAGTGGTTATGTCCCTAGTTTATACAAAGCTATGCACAGTGTGAGCCCATGTTAAGCTGGACCTTCAACACATCTCTGTCCGTTTGTCCGTCCATCTGTCCATCCATCTGTCCATCCATCCATCCATCTGTCCATCTAGCCACCATCCATCCATCCACCCACCTATCCGTCCGTCCGTCCGTCCATCCATCCATCCACCATCCATCCACCCACCCATCCGTCTGTCCGTCAGTCCATCCGTCCATCCATCCTTCTGTCCATCTATCCACCATCCATCCATCCATCCACCCACCCATCCGTCTGTCTGCCCATCCATCCGTCCGTCCGTCCATCTATCCACCATCCATCCGTCTGTCCGTCCATCCATCCAACCACATTTATGGAACACCCACTTTGCAGTCACCAGAGAGCTAAATGTGGTGAAAGCAGCTACTGTCCAGTCACGGACACTCCCTGAAACGGCAGGGTGAGGATTCATGCCCAGACAACTCAACTCTGGGATCTAGTCTCTTTCCTCTTGTGTGTCTCTCATGACGCAAACTCTTAGGTTAAGCTTTTTAGAGCTAAGAGGTTGATGATAGCTGACTTCGAATCACATTCTTCTTAACAAATAACTGACAACTTAACTTAAGGGGGGGGCTACACACCCAGCACAGTGTCACTTGTGGGATTACAGTTATCAAGGCTGCAGACTCTACTAAGCACTCCCACACACTGCTAGACTCTTGGACCCAGAAGCAGACAACTGTGCCCCATGCTTCCCCTTCAGCATGGGCTAGGAGAGGGCCCCAAGACAAAAACCTTTATGATGCTTTCTTTCTTAGTCTTGAGCAGATGCCCCTCTCTCCTTGGACTGTCTGTCACCATTGGTAATGCCCTGATAAAGACCTAGATGATCACAGCTTCTTTTCTGTCCCACTCAGATGACTCAAGAGTAAATATATACTCAAAGAAAAAAAAGCATTAATGTTAAAAGCTCTACCCCGGGGATCGGGGAGATGGTTCGATTGGTAAAAGGGTTGCCTTATGAACATGAAGACTGGAGTTCAATTCACCTGCAAAAAAATCTGGGAGTGGGGGTGCACACCTGTAACCCCAGTCGTGGTGGGAAGAGAAAACTCACTGGCCAGCCAGCCTAGCCTTGAGGTTACAGGTCACTGAGAGATCCTGCCTCAAACAAAAAGTGGAAGGCACCCAAGGAATGACACTTGAAGATGTCCTTTGGTCTCCAGAGGCATAGGCACACATATGCATGCATGTATCTGCACATACATGTGGCACTTATACCAGTACAAACTCTTCCTCAACAATTCCTCCCTTGGGAATTTTGTTGGCCAGAAAAGAAATAGAAAAATGACAGAAAATCAGGACTTGTAAGAGTAAGATGCTCAGATATCCAGGGAGGGTAAAATCATGCTCCTTCCTTGGGTGGACAGCATCTAGGTACCCCTTCCCATTCAAGGACCTCACCGAATCTACAAGCAGCTTTTTGCTGGACTCCCCGATGCTCTTCAAGGCCACATCCACATCCTTCTGGCCAGGGAGGCAATTCACACAGTTATTCAAGGAGTGAGACACGGCTTTGGCCACCTGCACACACAGAGGGAGGGAAACACCTTAAGAAAGCCACTTCTGGCACAAATGCCTTTGCACATTTGTTGAGAAAGAGCAGAGAAAACAAGCAGAGCTGCCACCAACATGGGAATGATTCACTGGCAGCCACCCAACACTGTTAACTAAACTAAATCACCTCAGCCAGGTCTCCGGTCTCTGCTACCCTGAGGTAACAGCCTAAATGATACACATGCCACCTGCTCCCCAGGGCAGGATGAGTCACAGCTCTGGAATCCAAACAGAATTCTCTAATATGAGACCAGGTCCTAAAGCACAGGCACCTTCTCTTAAATGAAACAGAAATGCCTCCCTTATCTGGAGTCCTACTGAAGTCCCCAAGGTTGAAATTATACTTAAGTTCTTGGGAGCATAGCTAAACCAGTGACTGATTCTTCTCATTGACCCTCTGGGGCTCACACACCTCAAGACCTCACTTTCATGATAGGCAAGGAGGGTGCTCCAGTACAAACAGCCCAACCTGGTGAAGATGCCCACATGCTGCCTTTCAAAAATACTGAAATGACTCTCTGCTTGCAAGCTCTGTTCGCCTCAGTTAAAAGGGAAGCCGGGGAGTAGCAGTGACATTTTGTTTAGTTCTAAGACACCTTCCCAGTCTCATGTTGAGAACACTGCCCTGACTGTCCTTAGCCAGTTAGTTTCATTGGATAGTTGAAGAATCATCAGAAGAGGTTAAGGGACTTTTGGGTAGCTGGACCTGTATTATATCTGTTTCACTAGGAAGAGTTTAGTGAAGTAGACACAAGCCCTGAGCAAGCATCCTATGTCTGGAGTTCCAAGCCGGACAGAATTCAAAGCGCCCATGTCACTTGTTGACTACGAATTAAGTAGATGCCACATTAATGTGGGAAATACTAAGTAAGACATAACAGTGAACATCATGTATGGTCCAGCTTGCTACCACCATACACACTTGGAAAGGATCTGAAAATACCTACTGAGTCCCTAGAATTCCTGCCAGGAAAATGTATCCAGAATTCACAAGCCCAATGACCATGGTTCCCAGTTCCCAGGCTCACCTGGGCTAGCCTCTGCTGACTCTCTGTATCACCAGGTGCAATTAAGGCCTGCTTGGCTTCTTGGATGAGCATGGCAGAGCCCTCCATCACATCCCGAGCAGAATCTAACATGGCATGAGCAGCCTCAGGGTCATTTGTGGATGCAGCCACTCCTCGAGCAGCCTGGGCCAATGTTTTCAGAGCTTGGGCTGTTTCTCTAGCTGCCACTCCTGCGGAGAGAAGCCAGTTAGAGTTTCTACTGAAATCCATCAGAAGTTACATTTCTCCTCTACAATAACATTGGAGTCCAGACTATTCTTTTGACAAATGTGAGTTGCTGGGTTTCTCAATGAAGTAGCTCACCCCCTTGTGTCCAAGTCAATCAATATAGACATTACAATGTATGACATGCTCCATGCTCCAATTTCTACTGCCTCACGTGTCCCTAGATCTAGCATACCACATACGTGGGAGCAGGAATGCAGATGGAGTACACAGAATGTGTGTTATTTTAATATACTAATCTTCCCAATTGCCTTTACTGGGGCATGAACTATACACACAAAAGAGAGAGAGCACTTCAGTGAATTTGCATGGGCAGATACATAAACCATTACAGTCTCCTTCCCCAGCAATGCTCCTCACACCGGAAGTAATTAATCTCATCTGCCATCTTAGTCTGGCTTAAAGGAACCACACAACATGTATGTATCTGTTTTCTAACTATCAAAGCTGTGAGTTCAAGTTGTGCTGCTCTGTGGAACTGTTTCTTTTTCCTCCTATCTGATCTTACACAAATGTTCTAACATTTGCATATCTGTCCCTCTGCTGATGGACAGTTAAGCCGTTTTGTGTTTGAGACCAAACTCCCAAGAAAGGTCTTGCGCATGTATTCAGGTGAACATGTGGAATTACTTATCTTGAATAAAGCCTAGGATTTGAATTGCTGAGTCACAGAGGGCTAACAGAGCTTTAGAAAATAGTACATGGCAGGATTCCAGAATGGTTCTGCCTTTACACACCCCACAGACAACAGTGAAGAGCTGTGGGTACCGTTGGGGTTGGAATTTCTGAGGGTCTGTAGCTGCATGAGAAGTAACCATCCAAGTTCTATTCTGTCGCTATGACAAATAACAATAAACAACACAGGGGAGAGAAGGGTTTGCTCGGCTAATAATTCCAGATTGTTGTTTATTACTGTAGGGAGTCAAAACAGGAACTCAACCGTTGAAAGCAGAGAAAGAAAACCAAGGTATGTTTGCTCCTTGCTTGCATTTTCATTTCCCTTACACCACTCAAAACCCCATGCCTAGGGAATGATGCTGCCTACAATTCGCTAATGGATGTTAGATGGCCCAGCAATCAAGACCTCACACATAGACAAGCGCACAGGCCAACCTGGGCTAGACAATTCCTCACTAAGATTCTCTTTCCATGGGGCTAGAGTGATGGCTCAGCAATTAAAAATACGCATTGCTCTTTCAGAGGTTCCCAGCAACCACATGATGGCTCATGGCTGTTGATAATCCAGTTCTGGGGGATCTGAGACTCTCTTTTCACCTCTGAGGGAACCAGCCTTGCACATGGTACATATACATACATTCATACAGGCAAAACACTCATACACATAAAAAATAAACCTTAATTTGCTTTAAGGATTCCCCTTCCAGATAATTTTAGGCTGTGTCAAGCTTTCAGCTAAAACTAGTATTGGAATGATGTTGAGAACACTTAAATACATTTAATGGCTATTGGATCTCTTCTTGTGAAGTGCCTATCTTTAAATCCATTTTGATACAGACAGCAGGTCCGTGGAGCCATGATGAATGTACACCAGTCCTCTAAAGGTTCAGCATCACCTCATGCGGAACAAACACATGTCCAACTGTGAGGACCCTGAGACTACCAAAGAGAGGACGGAGCATGGGGAACTTTCTCCTGTGAACAAAGGAGTCTGATCTACCATGGAGCTTCTCTCAAGGAATGGTTGCCCATAAGGCCTAGCAGTAACAGTGTCCTGACCACAGGACATTTCCTAGGCAGCACTGGAGCTGGATCTGAGGTTCGAGCTTCCTGCCACACAGACTTTAGAATGTTCTTGGGAGCACGGAGGTACGAGGGCCTCTCATTGGCACTCTGCATGGAAGCTACTCCTTTCAGGCTGGACTATAGCTTTCTACAGAGCTGTTCTTCAAGTCTTTACAGACACACTCGGCGGCCTTCCCTGTCATACCCATGAGGCTCCGTAAGAAGAAAAGCCCCAGACCCCATAAAGCCGTCTCTGTAGCTGGAGACTCAGTGAATGGTCTGCGTGTCACACAGCTGGGATGGAGTGCTGCGGCCTAATCATGGCAGGTCACAATACTGTCAATCTATGCTTTGTCGGCCAGCCTATGGAAAGGAAGGGCATTAAACTCGGGATTTCTTTCTTTTGTGTGTGTGTGTGTGATATGTGTGTCAGATATGTTGTGCATGTGATGGGTGTGTATGTGATGTGTGTGGCAGGTATGTGTGTGCATGTGATAGTTGTATGTGTGTGTTATGTGTGTGACAGGTCTGTGTGTGTTTGTGTGTGTGCAGGCACTAGGAAGTCTAGAATAGAAAACACAAAGATAAATAAAGCTAAGGCCAGAGAAACACTTTCTGTTTCAGCTTTTGGCTCAGGGTTGAAGGATGTCCTCACGCAGTAGAACTCCAGATGTGGTCAGGCTATCATCTATGTCACCGTCTGCCCTGCCAAGTGTCTGCGTGTCTAGACTGCTGTCTCTCTCATAGGCCATAGCTTCCCAAATGCTTCAGGAGTAACTGAGAATCGACTGTTGAAGATTCTAGGCTGCGATTTTTCTTTTTTAAAGACATCTCTTATTGCCACTTCCCTTTTATTATTTGGAATCTTAAATCCACTTCTATTCAAATTCTGTAGGAATTTAAAAAATGAAACATTCATAATACGCATTTAGAAAAGTTGTGTTTATATAAGGCTACTAGATGGAAAATATTTTATAGTTTAAGAAGATATAAAAATTTTAAGATTACATTTTATTTACTTATTTTGTGTGAGCAAATGTGACAGTTTAGGTGTAGGTGTAGGTCTGTGTGTACGTGTGTAGGCAGGTGTGGCATGCACAAGAAGGTCAGAGGACAACTTCTGGGAGTCAGTTTCTTCTTCCTCCACGTAGGTTCCAGGAATTGAACTCAGATCATCAGGCTTGGCAGCAAGCATCTTTACCCGCTGAGCCACCCTACTGTTCTTTAAGATGATTTCTGAAAGGCAGAAACTGGAAAGCCAAGCTCTAAGACCCTGTACCTGTCCTTTCCATGGACCTTCTATGGAGATCTCACTGTGAAATATCAAGGCACAACCAAGGCTCCTTTTGGGAGGAACCAGGTTTCCCAGAGAGAGGAAGTCACATCATCAAAATGATGAAACAAGGCCACCAGGTGAGTCCACTGAACACTGAAGGTCCAATATGGCTGCATTCACAGCCATGAATCACTATAGGGTCATGTGGCCAAAATCAGCAATGTCTCTTCCTTCTCATTATGACCCTACTACCACGTATTTCTTTTCTGGTCAAGTGTACATGAAGATCTGTAACCCAGAAGGGGCAGGCTGTAGAGCACACATCTGTTCTAATAGCTGCAATCCTTGGAGAACACAGATATTTGTTCACATCTGGATTTTCAGTTATCCTCAGTAGCAGAGTTTCACGACAGCAAGAGATATCAAACATATTAGCATACTGTGAAGTTGTTTTTGAAAGAGGGTCTCATGTTACCCACGCTAGCTTTGAGCTCCTGATCCTTCTGTCGCCAGGCACATGCTATCACGCCCAGCTCTCAGAATGTGTTATTTCCAGAATTCACACGTATTGCATGCCAAGCCAGTGCTGGACCACAATGCAAGGCTCCAAGATGAATTCAGAAATGATGTAATCTTTTACTCTGTTTTGAGTAAAAGCTTGTACGTAGCTATGTTAAATGATTTAGAAATGTATTTGGACTATTTAACTGGCCAAACAAAAACCGACTTACATTCTGATACAGCCCACTGATAGTTAATGTGCAGCCCCTGAACATTCCACGCCTCAAGCATGGAAGGAGGGATCCTGGACTCAGTGAGGAACTGTTCACCCTTGCTCTCTCTTTCCTTGCTTCCCACACTCTTCAGCTGCTGAAACTGCCCCCAACCAGATGGGCAAGGACCTCCTTACCCCTAAAGCTAATGGTGGTGTCTCCATTGCCCCATGGGACTCTCTGGGCAGCAGCTCTTTGTCTTCAGAGACACATTATCTATCACCCATGGATGTGGCTCCCATGTCTACCATTCGCCTTCATGCTTCACTAGTTAACCTTTTCCCAATCGGCCACTCACTCCAGGCAAACTTTTCCACAGTTAAGGTTTCAATGAGCACGACTAAACTATTAATTACAAAATCTCCATTTCCAGCCAAGCCTCCTCTCCTAAGAGAGCCAGAGCGCAAGCTGCCTACAGCATCTCTATAGGTACACACACTAAGTACTTTAGGCCAAGTCCATCTGAAGTTAGAACTGAACTGCATCCTTGAACTTCAACCCTCGCCCCTACCAATCTTGCGATCTTAACCCTAGCAGCTCATGGAACCCTTCATTTAGCTGACGGGCCAAGAATTCTTGTTTTTCTCCTTATCTGTGTCTGCCACATCCGTGCCAATCACCAAGAATTGTCAGCTGGCTTCTTTCATCTATCACCCTGTATGCACCATTGCCATGCTCTAGATCGTGAATGTCCTCACACCAAAGGTCCATGTGTTAAAGACTTGGTCCCCAAGGTGATGCTAATAGGGCCGAGTGGGAGGACTTCAGGACGCGGGCCATGTGCTCTGTAAGGTGGTTCTGGGAGCACCCTCTGTGCCTTCCTTCTCACTCTTACGTTCTGGCCATGACGTAAGCAGTTTTGTTTTACTGCATTCTCCCTCATCATATGCTGCGTCACCCACACTCAAATCATTATGGACGAGAGTCACCATGAGCCAAAATCAACCTTTTCTCTATAGAAGCTAATTACCTCAACTATTTTACTTGAGTGACAGAAAGCTGACCGAGGTTCCCAGAAGATCGCCATCTTATCTAGACAAATTCAGCAGTCTGGTTGTCAGACTCCCTGCTTTCTGTTCTCTCCAGTCTATTCCACACACAAGAGGAAGAGTCGCACAGAGGCCACTGTCGCCTGTCTCCACAACTACAACCCTCCAATGGTTTCCCATGGATTTTGGTGAAACCCGAAGCTGCTCATGCTGCCTATGAGACCCCTTGGTATCTGCACCTTGGCTCAGCTTCCCAGCTGTGTCTTCCTTCTTACTAGAAGTTTCGCAGTTCCTCGACTCAGTTTCTCACTCACCTTTCAGAACTCGTACACACAGCACCCACTTCAACACCACCTTCCCAATGCCTGCCAAAGCGGAATGGCTTGCTATCTAGGCTGTTTTTCAGATGCCAAGCAAAGAGGCTGCTTGCCATCCTGCATGTTATCTGTACCAGGTGATGTATCTTCGAAGGCTCCAGCGCAGTCTCCCCTCCTGGAAGCACACATTTCATCATCTACATGGAATCTTCCAGACTTCTAGGATCGTGTAGGAGTTTCTAGAACGTAAACTTCTCTCCTATATTCTAGTTTGTAAGAAGTCATACCTACATTTCCCTTTCTTCTGGAGCCCCTCAAAGTGTTCTGGGTGATCTTCAACACTTTGGTCTCCTTTAAAACATTCCTGTATTCTCTGATGAGGTGTAGGACAGTTACGATTTTTATTACTGCACATATTGTGTTATACAATACCACTTGACTTCCTGTTTTGTTCTTTTATTTTCCAAGTAATAAATATGTGCATTTTTTATTTTGCTTAGAGGAATGATAGATTTATTCACTGCAAACCAACCCTCTCATGAAGAAACTGGGAAACATGTGGTTGAAGTCAGTTGGGTAACAGGAAGGCATCAAGGTGGAGCAGGCCAAGATCTTGGAAGAATGAAAAGAGCAGAGAGGAACCCAAAGCTCAGGGCTGCGTCTTCCCTCAAGACATTTCCTAATTTATAACAGCAGAGAGAAAGAGAGAGAGAGAGAGGAAGGGAGGGAGGAAGGGACAAAGGAGGGAGAGAAAGAGATCACATAGGGGTGGGCGAGATAATAGTTCCAAGCCTGTGAGGACGCAGCCTTGGTACACACTACAGCCTTACTGCAGCCTCACTTACACACTGGGGGCTACACCCTGGTAGGGAAACCGGAAACAGATGTCATGACTCCCAGCCAGCAGTCTCTGCTTTTCCCTTTCATTAGCTACACAGCCTCTTCCTCACGATTCCTAATTAAGGACTCTTCTGCCTTTCAGAGACAGATACTTGGCATTGGAAAAACTCAGGTCCCTTTAGTGGCTTGTCCAGCAACACAACCCAGCTTCCTTCTCACTGGTTACCCTCCTTCCATCCCTCCCTGGACTCATTCAGCTCCACCATTCCCATCACCTGCCTTCCCTCTGATTTTGATGATATTCTTTTTTCTCTAGCTTTTATGTTTCTATACTTTGGTGGGATTTCTGGAGTTAGAGATAGTCCTAAACATGTACAATTACTGCTTGGTGTCTAACAAGGGATCTACATGTAGTTTAAGGATAATTTTATTATGTTATCTCCTTGTCAAGCTGACAGAATAGAGATGAGCCAGGCTAAGGAGGCAGATCTTTAGTTATGTCTGTGAGGGAGTTTGGAGATAGGTTGAGTGAGGTGAGAAGGCCCATCGTAGGTGCAGGCATGAGCATAGGCTAGGGCTCTGGACAGAATAAATAAAAGGCAGCCAAGCTGAGAAGCAGTATCCATCTCTCTCTGCTTCCTGACTGTGGGTACCACATAACCAGCTGCCTCATGGTCCTGCCAACATGACTTCTCAGCCATGATATTGCCTTAGACTGTGAGTCAAAAACACTTCCCCACTTAACCAGACACTCGTCAGGTATTTTCAGTACAGCCGTGAGAAAAGTATCAACCATGCTTGGGAAGAACTTAGCAACTGTGCTTGACAGATGCTGTCAAGCTGGGGGGAAAAGGCAAGCTTATTGTCCTGACAGATGTGCCATGAAGCTGGGGGAAAAGTTTACTGTCTACCAGCGAACCTTCCTCTCCAGACCCGTGTGCGTGCAACCCTGCCGGCATACAACCCCACCATGGGCGTGCAACCCCATCGCGGGCAGCACGAAGACCCTGAGAGTCAGTCCTACCTGTGTGCAACCCCACCGCAGGCAGCAGGAGACCCTGAGAGTCAGCCCTACCTGCGTGCAACCCCACCGCGGGCAGCATGGAGACCCTGAGAGTTAGTCCTACCTGTGTGCAGCCCCACGGTGGGCAGCACGGAGACCCTGAGAGTCAGTCCTACCTGTGTGCAACCCCACCGAGGGCAGCAGGAGACCCCGAGAGTCAGTCCTACCTGTGTAGTGTTCGTTGCCTTGAGCAGCGCAGGTGAGGAGCTGTGCCATGGAAGAGCCCACTCCCTTAGAGGTGCTTCCCAGGTCCTGAGCACACTTTTCTAGCTGTAAGGAAATCCAAGGCAGGCAGAACTTAAAAAAGAAACATTCTCTTGAGGTCTCAGCATGATTTAGAACAATGATGTGGATCAGAACCTAAACTTGAGCTCTTTCTCACCCTAGTCAGCTGGACAGTACAGGGGGAAATGGCCCGGCTTAGACTAAGTGAGCTCAGGGAAGGTCCTGCAGCTGTGTGAAACTGTGTGAGCTACTGACCCTTGCTAAGCCCCACTCCTGGAGGGACCTAGCTAAGAAGGCCTTCGCAAATGAATGCAGCTCCTTAGCAGACTGTAGCAATTAGCATGAGGCCTTCAGAAAGTCCAAAAGAAATCATGAGTGGGCAGTGATTACGCCTTGGCAGGAAGCAGGCAGGCATCCAGCTGCACAAGCTTCCTGGCTGGTGGGACCATTAACACAGCCCAGTTTGGTCATTATCCCTCAAGGAGTTCAAACTGAGAGACATGCAAGAAAAATGGAGGTTTGGAGTGGCAACTGAGACTGCGGAGGAAGGCAGAAGGTGCGCCTCTCATGAAGAACATGCCAGCTTGCTTTGTCCACCAAATAAAAAACAAAGCTGGTAAAGGCCTAGGGTACAGATAATTAATGAGCATATGAGGATGCTGTCTAGGAGAGATGCATACACACCTTCCCCAATGGAGGCCATACCTTCAACTAAAGATGGAGTCTGGTCCACCATAGCCAACAATGGAACATAGTATGTACAACTCCCTCCTCCCAACACATGCCCACACGCATGCCCACGCGCGTGCCCACGCGCGCGCGCACACACACACACAAATGGACAAAATAAGTAAAAATTACATTATTGTGGATTCTACTAGACCTATTGCTTGGTGTAAATGTACAATTCATATTGTATCAGTCTGTCCTAGGAGTTTGCAGAGTCACCTGGGCTACATGATGAGATACTGTTACCAAATGAAAAAGGAGGAAAGGAAGGACAGAGGGAGGGAGAAAGAAAAGAAGGAATGAAAGTAGGGAGGGACGGAGGGAGGGAGGAAGGGAGGGAGAGTGAGCGAGAAGATGGCATAATCCACACTCCAAATGCCTTACTGTTTCTCCTGGAAGTGGTTTCAGTTGACTTTCTGCAGCGGCCATCTTGGCATCCTGCAGCTCATTCTTGAGAGTCTGCACTGTGTTGAGTGCGGAATCGATTTCCATGGGACCACAGGCTTCATGGGCCTGCCAAGAGAGTGGAGGATGTGTGCATACAGTCGCTTGGGAAAGTGTCTCTAACATTCTGCAACCTATTAAATGTTTTCCTAGACACTCCCGGTAACTCTGACTCAAGGAGAAGGCAAAGGTAGCAAGAATTTCCCTAGAGAGAACAGAACCTTTGTCATTCAGGTCCTTAACCACATTTTTCCTAAGTCATTAGTTATGTGTGTCTTAGGACTGCAGACACTTAGAAACCTCCTTGAAGCTACTTTACATTCAGACCTGGAAGATGCATCCTTGATTCACCAGGCCTGGGTTGCAGCAACAGGGCACACAGCTGAGCATTGTAGGTACACAGGCTTGGGATGTACTCAGATGTGTGTGTACAGAGGCTCGGGACACATGCAGCAAAGAAGTGGATAAGCAAACCGAGGAAACTCCTCAGAGAGCCCACAGCAATTTCTTTTCATAGGTTTCAACACCATAAATCATTAGCTTTCCATACTAAAGATTTATAAACTCCCCCATCTAGTTATTTGCTTTACTTATTTAAATCTCTTGATCATTTCAAACACGGTCTCCAATAGTCAGGACTTCATGGTCCCAAAACACATTAATAAATTTTATGCATATGTAATATTGCCTAACAGTATTCTCAACACTTATAAATTATCGTTCTGTGGAAGCAGCAGTAAATACGAAGTGACTGATATTCAGGTATGTCCATGTTGTTAGGTACAGAAGCTCAGAGAGGTCAACAAATGTGACAACAACAGAGGCCCAATTCAGATTCACACTATCTGATTCCAGAGTCTTCGTGCCTTCTGACATATTGGAAAAAAATAAATGAAAAGCTCTTGTGGCCTGTTTCTGGACCAGCAGTCATGCTTAAGTATCACTTTGGGGCTCACTGTCCTGGTGTAGCTGTTTTGACGCTGGCATATGCTAAGATTCACTGAGAAAACAGCCTGCAGCTGTGGGGGCTGCATGGTTGGTGCTGGGGATGGGCTTGCCAGGGGGCATGCTGGGTACCTACATTCTAATAAGCACCCACCACACACACCAGGCTGTTACAATGTAGATGGTTCCAGGACCTCTTTGAAAAATAGCTCAAAGACCATCTTTGTTGGAGATAGTCTAGGGCCCCTGGCACTTCATTTTGGCAATGGAGAATCTCTGTTCGTGTCAGGCATTCAAGTTGGCTTCTACTTTCTTCTCTCACCACTTTATGAGGCTGCTAGTTTCTATAAAGGGATTTCTACAAGGGGAAAAATGAATTCAAGCCAGAACTTCATGCTAATAACTACACCAGAGTCATAATGAACTCCTCTGATAACTGAGTTTCAGAGACAGAAATTTATTTAGTCCTCAGTTTTGTTCTACTGAGGTTCTGTAAGGCAAACATGTCCATGTAAGGTATGAAAACATTTTAGGGAAGAAAATCACAGCTAAGATGATAGCCCCACCCCCAAATATATTTTCTACATATATAGTTTGTTTTAAAGTTCTCAAGATGATACATGGAAGATATGAATTACTCATCAATTGTTGCTTTAGTTTGGATCTGAAATGTTGATGCCTCATGAGAAGAAGGATTAGTCCCAGCCCCTGGTACTCCTGGGAGGTGTTGGAAGCTTTATGAAGTGGCGCCTAGTAGGTTATTGGGTTATTGGGAGTGTGCCTTTGGAGGAGTTACTAGGACCCTGGTTCCATCTCGAACCTTTCGCGTCCCAGCTGCCATGAAGTGAGCAAATTCCACTCGCCTGAACTTTTACCAAGACACATAGTGTTGCCACTACAAGGCATACAGTATTGCTACCAGCCACAGGCAAGTAAACCAGCTAACAGAGAACAGAAATTCACCAAATTCACCATAATGTCCCTTCTTCTTCCTCTTTCCACCGCCCTCACTCTTCCTTTTTTTTTTTTTAAAGCAGGTTCTTACACAGCCCTGGATGTACCTGTGTAGCTAATAAGCTGAAGATAACCTTGAACTTTCTGGAAGCTTCTGCCTCATCTACCAAGTGCCGGGTTTACCAATTGTCGCCATGCTTAACTAAACCTTTGTTCCTTTTACATTGATTCTCTTTGGTATTTGCCTTAGTAATGAAAAGCTATTCAGCACATTTATTTGGCCTACAATTTATCTAGTTATCAACACACTTAAGGTCAGCAGTATCACCTAAGCCTGAAAACAGACCATCACCTGTCCCAAGATAGAAGAGAGAGAGAGAAGAGGCATAGAGCTTGAAGTCATCTGTGACTGGAAGGTGATGAACAAGCCTGGGAGCTTATGCTAAATATTACCCCATAGTGCTAACTTTAATGTTCTTTAAATAAAAGAGACAGCTCTGTTGAGAAACTGGCCTAGCAGTGCTAGGGCCTGGGCAGCCTTCATACCACACCATCACAAAGAGATGAGAAGTCGCCTGAAGAGCTAACCACCGGGACAAGGCCCCACTTGCCTTTTGCGAGGCAGTACGCAGCTCGGCCAGGCTGGTCGCCAGGTTCTTTGCACACTGACTCAGCTGCATGGCTGCAGCCTGGTCACTCACAGTGGGGACAGCCGCCTTGGCAGAGGACACCATTTTGCTTCCAGGCTGCAGAGAGATGAATAGGAAGTAAGATATCTCCTGGGCAACAAGATGCTAAAAGAAGCAACAGCACTGCATCCATAGGGACCAGAACAACTTTTGCCCTAAAACAGGGTGTGGTTGTTTGGATGAGGAATGTCTCCCACAGGATCACATGTCTGAACACTTGGGGAATCTTTACAAGGTAGAGCCTTGCTGGAGGAAGTGTTATGACGAAACACCATGACCAAAGCAACTTGAGGAGGAAAGGGTTTATCTATCTTACGTTTCCACAGCACTGTTTATCATCGAGGGAAGTCAGGGCAGGAACTCAAACACAGCAGGAACCTGGAGGCACGCTCTGATACAGAGGTCATGGAGGGGTGCTGCTTACTGGCTTGCTTCCCATGGTTTGCTCGGCCTGCTGTCTTATAGAACCCAGGACCACAAGGCCAGGGGTGACACTACCTACAATGGGTTGGACCCTTCCCCATCAATCATTAATTAAGAGAATGCTCTACAGGCTTATCTTCTTTCAGCCCAATCTTCTGGGGCATTTTCTCAACTGAGGTTCCCACCTTTCAGGTGGCTATAGCTTATGACAAGTTGACATAAAACCAGCCAGCAAGCGAGGGCAAGGCTTTGAGGGTTCACAGCATCGCCCTACTTTCTTATCTATTTCTAGCTGCTTCCTGTATGTAGAGGAGATGTGATAAGCCAGGATTTTGTCGCCATCATGCCATGCCATACCCTCTCCACCATTAATGGACCACCATTAATGTCTTAGGTCCCTCTGGAATCTAAGACACAATAAACCCTTTCTTCCTTAAGTTGTCTTTGGTCATTGTAATTGTAGTCATAGCCATAAAGAATAACTAATACAAAGGGAGACATTAAATACCAACTAGCTCCTAGGTCTGGAGAGGTGGGGCTTAGTGGCAAAGAGCACTGGCTGCTCTTGCAGAGGACCCAAGTTCAGTTCCCAGGACCCACAGGGCAGCTCACAAAGCTCACAGTACAGACTCCAGTTCTTGGGAATCTGATGCCCTCTTCTGGCTTCCATGGTCTTCACACGTGGTACATACATACATACACATAGGCAAAACATAAACATGTAACCTAAAATTAAATAAATCTTAAAATAATAATTACCATGGTAAGTCAGTTATTTCTGGGCAGTACAAAGTACCATAAGGCAAATTGATGAAAGTGACTTGAAATTCTCATTTAAATTAGATTCCAAAGATAGCTATCTAATAAAAAAATTTTCTTTTGTGTTTCTTAGAGCAGTCCTTTACCCTGACATTTAAATACACCTATTACATGAATGCCTATGCACATGTAGATACATCTTTAAGAACAGGGGAGATCGTTTGTGTTGTTTTACAATATCCAGTTCTACCTGTTTCCTAGGTATACAGTGTTCTATGAGTCCTGTTAATGTGTCTCAGTCTCCTATTGTTGGGCACGTGTTCATTTCCTTATGAACAAAACTGTAAAGACTTAGCTAAAACTCAATAATTTTCAGTGTGTAAAATTATAGAAGTAGTGTTTTTCTGACTCAAAAGCATACAGGCTTTTAAAGCTTTAAAAATGTATGCTGTAAGTGTGTGTCAGAAAAATGGTAATGATTTGAGTGCCTGATCATAAATATTCAGGGTAAAAGTACTACTTCTAGTATTTAAAGAATTAATGAGAATCAATAGAAGAACCAGAAGTAAGAATTAAAGAGCTTGAATAATTTCAGGTGACCAGGCCTTAAAAACGTAATACTGACCTGCGTGAAAAATGCTTAACATTTGAAAACAAAGGATATGAAATCAAGTCAAACCAAATTTAAAGAACAAACAAGCAAACATGCTTTCTTAAAGCTCTTAACTCCATCTTATAAAAGATGTATTAAAAAGTATGCTCTATATACTGTGAGTTGTAAATTTGGATTTGTTCATCCTTCTGGAAGGGCAATTTTACAATATTCATGAGGAAAGCTGAAAATGTATATTCAGGCTGGGGGGCTTAGCTCAATGGTAAAATATAGATCACATATATATATATATATATATATATATAAAACATTTTAAAACTTCAGTTGGATTTGTTAACTTCCCAGTTTAACTCACATTCTTTTCTGACATACAGCCATATGAATGAGATCACTTTCTAAAAATGCACTAGAATGACTTATGCCTGCCGGCAACTTTTTAAAATGCTGATGAAGGAACACACACACACTACTACTTAAGCACCCGCCCCATCTAAGAGGCAGTGACTCACATATGAACAGAGCTCAAAAACACAAGACAAAAACCAAGCAGGAGTAAGGATGTCACTACTTTTATCAGTCTGGCACTCCATCTTCACCGTATAGCACAGGATGGCCTGCTGGACTTGCAGGCCGGCATCATCAAATAGTTCAATGCTCTCAGTGGGACTGAGTTTAAACCCTCCTAGTGTTAGATGGAAGGCTGAGATGGATGGAGTTATTGTCACAAGAGTCTAGGATAGAGAGGTATAAGGCAAGTAAATGGTACCACTGGGTGCTGGCCATGCACACACTCTAGTTAGACCAGACTACCCAGGCTGGCGGGGCTAAGACGCTGACCTGGACCTTGTAGGTCATTCTTACTTTATTGGGTTCTATTTTGTTTCATATTTGTTTGTTTCACTGTTTTGTAATTAGGGCAAGGTTAGAGGCTCAATTAGTCTAAGAATGATTAGCCACACCTCAAACTGTCTTATGTTTTAGTATTTTTATCTTTCTGACCATATACCTAAATTCCGCCTATAACTATTTTAAAGCTATACAGTAAGTCAAATGGAAAGACAGGTAGGGCAAGGGGCTAAGGACTGACACCACCCTTGGGCACGGCTCTGGTGAGTGAGTTGCTCCATAGTGGTGGGCAGGACCATCTAGTGAGTCTTCTCCAGGAAAGCCTTGTAGCACACCTGAGGCATTACTGGTATACCAGCTCAAAGTTGGAGTCATTGCCATATTAGGATGTTTCTGTGGATTAGAGCTCCCAAGTAGCTCAATGTTAGCTTTGCAGTTTCTAACTTGATTACTTTTTCTATTCAAATCTCTCAGATTGCTTTCATCCATACATAGCATATAATCAAATGTTGCAAAGTCTTCTCTTGTAATCTCCTGTGCCTCATGAATCATGGAGATGCCATGTGTTTCTCAAGCCCATGATCATCAGGCGGGTTCCCCACTACCTGGCTTAAACACAACAGATCAAGTTCCAGGACAATCAGGGCTGCACAGAGAAACCACATCTTGAAAAACCAAAACAAACAAAGACATAATAACAAAAGAACAGGAGAAAAGAAAAGAAAAAAGGTAGGAGAGAAAGGAGGAAGCAGGGAGGGAAGGGGTGGGAGAGAGCACTAGCAAGCAGGTTCATCCAGCGTGGAATGAGAAGCCCCTCACACTGCTCAATCCTAACTCTATGGTTCGCCTGGTGCAGACTAAACACACAGTTGGCTCCATGATTACTAAGGAAAAGGAAAAGATCTTCTAAATCCTAGTGTGACAAAGAAAAAGTAAGCTGTTGGCAAATGATTTCTAGGAATTCACCCAAGTAAATAACTCAAGTTGGGGGTGAAGAATGAGCACACAAAGAGGACTGAATTACAGGGTGCTTGGGGTAGCCCCCAAATAAAAACCAGCATGTCCGATAAAGGGACAATGGTTAAAGGCAGACCTTTTGAATCACAAGTGCCCACATTACAAAGGCAGGGCGGGGCTGAAGCTCAGTGCTAGAACAATTACTTCTCATGCTAGGTTCAATGCCCAGATGGTGCATATACAATGAATGTAATTCAGAGGATTATATACCACAGTTAGAATATATTGTATGAAAAAAATATTTTCAATTAAAAAAAAGAAAGCTTTTAAGAGCCAGTAGTATGGGAAGTTTGGAAAAAAACTCTTTTGGACAGGATAGGACTGCCATGCTCAGGAACTCCTAACAGCCATGGCTGTCAGCACAAGACCTGCCAATATCCAGTCAGGCAGCGTTCTTCTCGTGTGAACTGGGAAGGTATTCATGAGCCCCTATGCTTCACTGAGGAGCAACTGATGCTAATAGAGTCAGTTTCCTTTAAGGGTGTGGCCCCTGGCAGAATCACCACCCTCTAGTGTGCACGCAGCGGAAGTAAATGCACAACATAAACTTGAGCCAATGGGTTATTCAAGTGTAAAAACTGAGGAGCCTAAGTTGTGGGTAGAGAGGTGAGGGTGGTTCTGGAAGAAGCTAAGGTGAGGAGCAGAAGTGAATCTGGTCAAATTGCAGTGCATGAAATTCTCAACGAATTAACAAAGGTATTGTAACATTAAAGAAAAGATTATACTTCCTCCCCACAACTCTGCTATTGTATCTCTCTGTGTGTAATAAAGACTCGAGAAAGTAGACTAAAACATCTGTGTTTTATCTCTGTACAGTGGAGGCGTGGGCAGCACCTGAAAACCAACCCACTGGTGTGTGCCTTGATCACCAGCATTCAGCTTGGTCAGTGACATCTCCCTCACCTGAAATGTACAGAGGCCTTGCAGCTGCTCAGACAAAACCTTAGCCATGGCTGTGGGGTCTGCACAGGCATGTTCCCTTCCTCAGGGACAAAGGGCAGATTGCCAGATGGGGCTTTCACAAGGGACCATGTTGCTGGTGTCTGTTACCTGCAGGAAGTTCTGGCTGGAGATGATGAGGGCCAGCTGGGCGCTGAGGTCTTCTGCTTGAGCTTGGCTCCCTCTCACCCCCTGAACAAGCTGAGGGATGTGATCGGCCACTGCCTGCAAGAGGCAAGAAAAGAGGAACTGAGCACGTGCAGAGAGGAACACCCAGCGAGGGGGCAGGGGAATGACCCAAAGTGCTGCTGTTCAATGCGTGATGCACACTCCCAGGGACGCCAGTTTCAGACGTTGGATTAAACAGCACACTGCGCCAGCGGGGTCCTTCCCAATGCTGAATTCCAGTCCCCACGTCTTCTCTCCATCTCTCCCACTTTAACAACAGTCCTAATGGTCTCAGGCTATTTGATAGAATCCTCTATAACAAAGCCTTGAAAGAACATTCCGAGTGAAAACACATAAGCTTCTAGCCATGCAGACTGAAGACCAAAATCAAAGAGTACAGAATTCACAAGGAGGTAAACTGAGTCAGATGGCCCCATGACCAGAAGAAGTAGGGGAGAGGTCCATGAACCAGTCTATTTACAGGCTCAGGCCTCTGACTTTGCGGGTATGGAATGTGGGCCTCAGTCTACAGGTGGGCATGTCTCCTGCTTCTCTGTTCCAGCCAGTACTTAGCTTTTCTCAAATGAGAAAGCCTGAAACAGGAAAGAGAGGGGCCATGCAAAGCAGGACTACCACATGACCGTCACCTCCAGAGTCATCTCAGGTGCCGTCCAGTCCATCTACCTGTGCTCTTCCTAACTATCCTCTGATGGGGCCTGGCTTCAGAGGGCTGAGGGCCACCACTGGAAAAGGTGCTGGTGGAGGTGCCAGTGCATTCTGGCCTGGTGTCCAGACCCCACCCCCAGCCAGAGTAAAAAAATATTTAAAAGCATCCCTATGGATATGTGCCCAGGTCCTTTCCAGTGCTGACTGCAGAAGCTTGATTCATCTTCCCTCTCAGCATCAGTCTCCTTTCCTGGCAGGGATGCTCAGAGATCTAATCCCTTCAGCCCTTTAGCAAAGAGGGAGAGAAGACTGATTCTGTAACAGGTTTCCAGACATGAGCAGCTTGTGATTCCAGAGGAAGGAAAAGGCCACTTTTCCACCCTGCTGGCAACTGAATAGTGTAAGAAAGAACTATATTGTTTGAGCAGAGGGCACTCTCAGCAAGCTCTTCTTCCACAGATCCTAAGCACAAAGGACCTCAGATGCCTGCGTCCTTAAGATGCTCTTCCCCTAGAACACAGTCAACTCTAAGAGGGGACCCTTAGAAAAACCAGAATCAGGAATAGAGAGCTCTAGGCAATTCTTCCCCAGCAGCACAGCCATTTCTGGAGGAGAACTGAGTCCCTTCAGAAGCACGGCCACTACTGAAGAAGTGATATTTCCCTCAGGTGACTTATCTTTCAGAGGTTTGGAGGAAAAATTCACAACAGGTGGTGCAGGAGAATTGTCTGTATTCTGTCAGCCATGTATTTTAATAAAACGCTGATTGGCCAGGCAGGAAGTATAGGCGGGTAAACCAGACAGGAAGTAGAACAGGAAAATGCTGGAAAGGAGGAAGCCCATTCCTTCCAGTCCAGCCCAGACCACTGAAGAGGCAACATGTGACCTGCCTGGCTGACAAAGGTACCGAGCTGTGTGTGCGGCTAGCATAGATAAGAATAATGGGTTAATATAAACTACAGGAGCTAATTAGAAGACTAAGCTAATGGGCCAATCAGTTTATAATCTTATGGAGATCTCTATGTGATTTTCTTNCAGCCCAGACCACTGAAGAGGCAACATGTGACCTGCCTGGCTGACAAAGGTACCGAGCTGTGTGTGCGGCTAGCATAGATAAGAATAATGGGTTAATATAAACTACAGGAGCTAATTAGAAGACTAAGCTAATGGGCCAATCAGTTTATAATCTTATGGAGATCTCTATGTGATTTTCTTTGGGGCTTGCTGGCTGTGGGGTACCGGGCGGGATGGAAACCCCAACGAGCAGGCCCCTTCATGTTACAAACAGGTTAACTGTCAGAACAGTGGTACAATCAGACATGCCTGTTACCAGGCTCCACTGCCAACACTCTAAGTAAGATGCCCCATCACGTGTGGGCAGTGGCTCTGTAAGATGATGTATCTGGTCCCCATCAAAGGTGTCCTGGGAGAGTCAACCCTCTTGGTGGGAACAGAGAATGTTTGCGGTAAGCTGGCCTCAACACAACACTAATGCCCCTGCTCCAGAAAAACTTAGACAAATAAGCAGCAGGTAACAGAAAGCACCAAAACCTGAGGCCACATAGGCAGATGGGACAAAGCAGACCCCAGATGAGGAGAAAGCAGGGAGTCAACGTGCTGTAGTGCGTGGAGACTGGATTTGGCCAGCTTCCCACAGGGGAAGGAGTTCTGGAAAGCCAAGGGCTCATTTCCATTTCTATTTCAAAGCTCTGAAATGGCCTCATCAATTCTCTTTATTTAATTCAGTCTCTTAAAAATGATGTGGATAAAGGAAAGATAATGCTGAAAGAAAAAAGCCACTCCTTCCAAACATAGACAATCCACTTAATGGACAAAGAACAGACGTGTATACACCTGGAGCATGGAGCCACCGCAAACTGGATTAGGAGCCTGGAAGACCTGCCTTAAATAAATTACCAGAGCATGTGGTGGTTTAATGCTATCAGTAACATGTTGCAGACCTGGCCCTCGGCATACAGTGAGCTTACCTTGCAGCTCTGGACCAGTTGCTGCTGGGCTGAGGGGTTCTTGTTGGAGATAGCTGCATTCTGGGAGGCTGCAATGGTCTGTGTGGCAGCAGCTGCAGCCTGCTTGGCTGCAACCTGCAGAGGATAGTGACACAGGTCAGTCCAATATTATACTTGCAAACTCATATGCCTTGCCTTTCCATGACTGGAGCAGACACTGTGTCTTTGAAGTCATCAATGATCTCAACCTCTTTGCTGCCTGTCTTGGGTTTGCACTCCCGAATGAAGAGGTAAGGACCGGAAGGCATACAAGCTCACCTCATTTGCTTTTCTTAAACTGGCTTGATTGGTTACAGGTGTGCAGCACAGGTGCCTGTGAGTTCATGAGCACAATGGCCCGGTCACACCCAGAAGACATTACTTCACAGCGAGCCTCCCTGACCTCTGGCTATTCGCTCTTTTTGCCCTGATGTTCCCCAGCTTTGCAAATGATAAAGCCAGTCAACTCTTCAGCATGGAGCAGGAAGAGGCTCATGAGACCCCACACCTAGCTGAGGAGCTACTGGCAGTAGATGGCCAATGGGGAAAGAAGAGGCAGTTTTCCTCTCTGTATAGCCCATCATAGGTTGCCTATGCTCCCATGCACATGTAAGCAACATAATTTGGACTGAGCGAATTATTATTATTAGAGGAAAGAGGAAGAGGAGGTGCTGGGCAGCTGCCAGTGGCACAAAGTTAGGAAGGGGATACAGAGAAATGGTCCAGGAGCTGGAGAGTGCAATGTGGATGGATATGAAGTGGATGGATACTGACGTATGAAGTTACCACAGAAGAAATGGAAATTTAAAATACAAAAGACATGAGACAGCTGCAATGCTGAGATGGCCAGGGAAAGAAAATCTGCCCCATGAAGCCCAGGCTGCTTTTTATGTCCATGGAGGTGTCCATGTCCCTCCTCTCATAGCAGAGGCCTCAGCTCAGATATGACACACCCTCTGAGGTAATTAATCCAGTTCTATCTTTTGTCTACTTCCAATAATGAGGCTGATTCCTTCCAGAGCCCAGCAGACTGCCTATTGGGGGGGCTCACATTAAAGAGCCAGGTCACTTTTAATTTTAACATCCATGGAAAGAAATGTTTTTCTTATATAGTTTGTGCCTATTATTTTCAACTCTTTAATTGAAAAAAATATTCTGAAAAGAAATGACAAAAAAGATTTCTTCTTCCTCCTTTTTCAGTCCCAGCCTGCTCCCTGGCTCCGCTCTAAAATTCTCAACAGGAAGCCTAAGAAAAGTCATTGCCTCCAACAGAACAGGAACTCTGCATGACTGGTCTGCTGAATATATTCTTTAATTGCCAGGAAAAAAGAACCTCAATCTTCCTGCAAAAAGACTTCATTCTATTTCCGAATGTTGAACTCTGAACCTGAGCCTTTGGCAGCTATGAAATAAAGCAATTTTTCAAATTGTGTCAATTCTTTTTAAATACCCAAACTATCCAACACTGCTAACTTTGATTTGGGTTTCTTTATATGGGCATCATTTTGCTGATTTGATTTTTTTCCATGTAACTCTTTATAGTCACAACTGGCGCCCTAAAAGCCAGCCCCTTTCCTGACCTCCAGCCGGTTGACGATCTTCTTCTTAATAGCATTCTGTGCAGCGGCATTGGTTGCTACTCGGAGACCTTCAGCAGCTTCTCTCAGCCTTTGCTGCTGGTCTTCATTCTCTGGGTTGGCTGCAGCCCCCTGCAAAGATGAAAGAAACAGATATTTCAAGTACCCAGGGGCAGTAGGTCCCAGTTGCTAAACACATGCCTTTAATTTCACTTCTAACTAATAACGCATAGTATTTGGAATAGAAAACAGTAAACTTGGATTGTAGCTATGGACCACCAGGCTGTGTTGCTGGGACTGAACCCACAGCCTCCTGAATGTTACATCCCCAGTCCCTACAAACACCATCTTTATAATAAAGGCCAAGCCTCATGGCTATGCAGTTCCAATTGTAAGAAGTAATATTGTAAATCAGTCTGGGGTGTCTGCACAAATTATCTTGCAGTTGGTGATTTCAAAAACTCAAGGCTTCAAAGACATTTAAGGCATTATCACAAAATATTACATTAGTATATATGTTTTCTATTTTATGTATCAGCTGAAATTTAAGTAAAAAGAAATATATTTTCTTCTAGTCTGGAGTTTAATTTTACAAATCTTGTAAGATAAAAGGTCCTGGGAATCTAATTCCAGGAGGAAGAACAGTTGTGTGGGCATCATTTACTTAACAAAAACAAAACCATAAACTGTTCCCTGTTTGTTGATTTGAGTTACTATTATGCCAAACACTGAAGGTCAATACAAACAAAAAAGAATCAATCTTATTGTAGGAGAAAACAGAATGGTCTTTATTAGAGAAGGGTGGAGGGAGGGACAGACAGACAAAGGATAGAGAACAGTGAGAAGTTTCAGTGTATAGCTGGGATTGACCTCTAACATTCTGTAATGTGGAGGGGAAGCTACGGCCGAGAATAACTAACTACATACATATGGTAAAAATGTACACAGAGTGAATGTTCAAAGTGATGGACAGAAGTATATGCTCTTATGAGTCAATTTCAGTTTCTGATTTGAAGAAAGAGGCTCTGATAAATCTCTCCCCATCAGATATCCTAACTGGTATGACAGACCTTGATGGTGCATGTTTTCACATCGCTGCTGGAATATTTCAAGGCAAAAGTAAATATCAAAAATGAAGACTCCATTGGAAAAACAAGGGCTTGAACGGAGCATGTTGAGAGAAGGTGCAGAGGCCACAGGGGTATGCATGTCCTACAAAAAGTGTGCTAAAGGCTGTGCAAAAGAAATCGTGAAATCATGTCCGTAGGGAGTAATCTGGGAGAATGGAGACAAACAGCTGGTATCCAACTATACTCAAAGAGCAAAGCTGCTGCCCTTAAATGGCAGAAGAGTATGGCACCCACGTAGCTGTCACCACAGCCCCTGTACCATGGTACTTTAGTTGGGCCTGTCCTCAGAATCTTGTCAGGTTTAGTTAGATAAGTAGGATTCAAAAGTCATGACAGGCTGAAGTTAATGCAGGGAGTGGATACTCTTTTATTCTCTTTGAGACAAAATACGATGCTGAAATTTGATCATCCACTTGATGGGATTTAGGATCACCATGGAAACAACCTTTTGGGCATAAGCGCAAAGGAGTTTCTAGACTGAGCTAATTGAGGTGGGAAGACCCATCCTAAGTGTGGGCAGTCCCATTGCACAGGGCTGGGGTCTCAGACTAAAAACAGAAAGGCAGCTGAGCACCAGCATTTATCTGCTTCATGACTAGGGATGCGATGTGACCAGCCACCAACCGCTTCTGCCACCCTGAAGGACTGTGTGCTCAAACTGTGAGCCAAAATAAATCCCTCATCCCTTGAGTTACTCCCGACAGGCATTTTTTGTTGCAGCAATGAGAAAATCATGATGTTGGCAGAAGCAGCCATGCTTTGTTGTTTGTGCTGAGTCAGCACCTCTTTCTCATGTTCAACAACTCTTCTGCTATCCCGAGTGCGCTAAATGTTACAAAGCCACTCAAGAATTCAACAAGGAGAAAGCCACACTCCATCCTTCACCTTTGAAGGTAAGCTTCAAACTCTAACACTCAATAGTGTCTGCATTTCAAGCCAAAAGACCAAATGCCCTACCTTTGCGGCTTCCACCATGCGGGCAGTGGAGTCAGCCAGGAGCTTTGCAGCTGCGAGGAGCTTCTTAGAATTCTCCATGTCAATCTCAGCCTCCGCATCTGACCTCATGGCATTAACGAGATCAGACGTGGCCTGGGCCAGTACCCGAGCTTGGCGCACCATCTCACCTAAAGGACAGGACAGCATGTATGGGCTGTTTATTTACCATTCTGTCTAGAATGATCTCAGTGGCCAGGAAGGGTTTTTTATTGTTGTTTGGAACAGGGTTTCAGGTGACTCAGGTCAGCCTCTGACTCACTATACAGTCAAGGATCACCAAATCCTCTTGCCTCTATCTCCTTAGTGCTGGGATTACAGGCAAGCATCACCATGTCTGGCTTATAAGGTGCTAGGGGCTGAACCCAAGGCTTTCTTATAGCTAGGCAATTTACCAAAATGAGATACACCCACAGTTCCTGGTTTAGAGTTTTTATTGTTTTATTTAGTTAGTTTTTTTGTTTTGTTTTGTTTTATTTTGAGACAGGGTTTCTCTGAGCAATAGCTCTAGCTGTCCTGGAACTCACTCTGTAGTCTAGGCTGGCCTCAAACTCACAGAGATTTGCCTGCCTCTGACTCCCAAGTGCTGGGATTACAGGCGTGTGCCACCACCATCCAGGTCCTGGTTTGGAGCCTTTATTTGTCCTGTTTGTCCTCGCTGTGCCTGTGACTTTACAAAAGTCTATGTCAACTTTCTTTCAGAAGTGGAGGTCTATTACGATAAAACACTAAAAATGAAACCACTCTAGGGAAAGGACCGGTTGGTTCCTCTCCATAGCTTGTCTGAGGGAAGACAACCTTTAATACATCCAGACATGTGCTAAAATCAGTATGGTGACCTCGATGGCATTGTGGGACAGAAAAAAAAAAAGACCCAAGTGGGAAAACTGAAGAAACCACAGTGGGAAAACCACTGTGGGTGGTGAACAGGGACAGGACCACAAATGCTTTGGCAGATGTGCCATGAGTTAGAGAAGATGCTAGAAACAGGAGGAAGTGGAAAGATGGGACTCTGCTACCTCTGCAACCTTTTTTTACTGAAAAAAAGGTGAGGGTTTACATAAAATAACAAGCCAAAAATGAGAAGACCATCAGCAGAAAATCCAATTGTACATAACATTTCTGGTTAGCTAGTAGTTTAAGAAGCATATAAAAGAGCACAAGACAATTTTCTCAATAACTACCAAACACTTGTCAGGCCTGTGGCACATACCTGGAATCCCAGCACATCACCAGCCGACAGAGTATCACAAGCACAAGGCTAGTAGCCCTGACTACAGCAGAGTCTCTCTGTAAAAACTAGCCAAACAAAAGGACCACCTCCCAGAACTTGTTATAAAGCATGGTGGTACACCGCAAAGCAAGAAGAAGCAGATCTCTTACAGGCAGTTAGTAGGGCTCTAAATCCTTTTTAGAGAGAAATTTCATTAAGAAGTTTAAACTTCAAAATTCGTGTATCAGCTGGCTGGGCACTTCCACACATAGGCACCGCCGGTACATACAAAACTCTGAAGGCAAGTGAAGACACATTTTTAAGAAGGCTCCACATTTTAAAAAAAGGAACATTTTTGTAAAAGCAAAACAAACTTGGAAACCAAATGTCTATTAACAGATGAGCAGTCAAAGGCCGGAGGCTAAGCTCAGTGTCCAGCTCACAGCCAGAACCCTCCGTGCGTTTGATTCTTAGCACTGAGAAAAAAGGTAATTGGTTAAGCATATGATACCTCCAAAATGGGATGTTATCCTGTCATTTAAAAAATTCATAGTATGTATAACTCAATGATATTTATTTAAGCTGTGAAGGGGCCTCCGTCTGTCTCTATATCCACAACCTTTAAATTTAGGGGTGCTCTAGGATGGGAATGCTAACTTGTCTTCTATAGCAGCCATTTTACCATATATCAGTACAAAGATCAAGTGGTCAATTCTGGGATCGAGAGGGCACAGTGACCGGATAAATTCAGAGCAGTTTGCTTTTCAGCAGGCTGGAAAGGTATACTGCATATATAGCTTTAATTTATAGCGTGAGTATATCACAGTATATTAATCACAGTATATTAAAATGTCCCACTCTACACCTCCCCAGGAAATGCTAACAAGGAGTGTAGTCTAGGCCCTTCCTTCAATCCCATCTGCTGTCTGCTGTCCCTCCTGGTTTTCTACAGTGACCTTGCCCCCCATCCCACTCCTAATGGATCTCTACATAAATTTCTTCATTCCAAACTTTGTTCCTGATTTCTTGGGTGGCTGCTCTGACTTTACCAACTATGTCCTGCAAATGGGATAAAAGAACTTATGAAAACTATAAATTCAAATAATGAAATTCTGATGAGGCTTTTAATTGTGGCCCTGGAAGAGGTTGGCAGGACTCCCGGATCTTTCCTTGTGCCTCAGTGAGGAAGTTTCGGACTAAGGAAGATACTCTATTTGCTCTTGCTGGTTACTCTAGAAGCCTTCACCTAGAAATGTCACCATGAGGAAAACCCACACCTAACCAATCCCTCCTCCACCAAATCAGTGCCTCACCAGCATCACCCATGGAACTGAAGATGCTCTCAGTGACACACATGATGGTGTCGGTGGCCTGGTCATAGCGGCCAATGGGCTCGCCACGGCTGGCGAACTGCCGCACGTGCTGCAGGAGGTCGTGCAGGGCCTGGCTGACCACACTGGCTGCTGCGCTGACCTGCTTCAGAAGTTCACTGTCACCAGTGGCCGCCTGGCAGGCACGGACACAGTTTTCCACAGAGCGGTCCACCAGCTTCCCAGCCTCGATCAGCTGCTCCTGGCACACAGGAGAGCTGATGGTGGGGCTCACGACCTGGAAAGATACAGAAAAGTTTGCTGCAGTGGATGTTCCTGGTGCCCCAGGATGCCCAGCGAATCCCTCAGTTCCCTTTGATCTTCACTTAGCATACATATCAATGTGGTAACCCTCACATTATTATACTTTCTCTGTGATTTGAGAAATCCTGCTAATTAGCCATGTGTGGCAGTTCTCAGTACCCCATCTTGCTATTTATCACTTATATACTTTTCCTCTTAGTGACTCTTCTAGGCTGAGAGAAGGCAACTGACTACCTAAAAGAATTGCATGTATTTTCCAGAGGCCATCTGAAACTCGGCCTGTTCTTCCTCAAAGACTAGGGAAAATCTGTCAGTTCTCTGTGGACTCCAGTGCTAACAGGAGCATCACTAAGGATGCCTGTGAAGGCTCCAAATCCTATCCTAGGATGGGAAAAAGCCACGCTGTCAATCACAGATCTACACAGCAGGAAATAGAAAGACCAGAAGCAGAAGCCCCCATCCTCGGAGAAGCAGACATGCACGATGGAGTGGAAGGGCACCTCAAGTTGGGGCAGGTCTGAGTTTATTCCCAGGGCCGAAGGCCCCTCATTAACATTGAGTCACCCCAGGTTCTTCATCAGTAAATGAAGACTAATGGTGTTCAATGCGCAGGACTGCTGGGGCAAACCCAATCATGTGATTCTGATATAATGAACACACCCTGGAGCCATTTACAGGAAGAATGACTAGGCCTCCCCAAGAAGCTGTGGGTTCTGTATGAAGCTCTGTGCCACCCATTGCAAAGCCTCTTTTATGCACTGGAAATAAGATGCATTGAGGTCGAAAGGGAGATGCAGCAATTTGCGGCTAACAATAGATAAGCCAACAATAAAAACAAAATTAGACTGCTTATACTAAAATCCTATCATGTCTGGCTGGGTGTGGTGGTGCACAACTTTGATTCCAGCACTTGGGAGGCAGAAGCAGATAGATCTCTGTGAGTTCAAGGCCGGCCTGGTCTCCATAGATAGTTCCAGGAGAACCAAGCTACATACTGAGAACCGTGTCTCCCAACCACTCCTGCAAAAAACCAAAAATATGCCCCAAATCTAAACAAACAAAAAATTCTATCATGTCCCCGCAAAACAGCCATGGGAAGGAAGCTCCAGACCTCAGGCTACCTAATGACTGGTGACAGGTGAGAATATATGACACTGTAGGAAGGGCTGGCATGCCAGCCAGCTTACCTTGGCACATGCCACAAGCTGGGAGGTGGAGAGAGCACACTGGGTGGCTGCAGCGATCACTCTGTTCTGTAGGACGGTGTCTTCGGCCACCTGGGCCACATTCTTCGCCTTGAGTACCAACATGGCAGCGGCATTGGCAACAGCTTTAGCCAGACTCATTAAAACATCCTAGGAAAAGGGGACCAAGGATACTCATTTATTTCTTGTTGTTTTTTTTTTAAATCACCTTTCAAACACTAAAACTGTGTGGAATGCACACAAACTTCTATTAAAACCCAACTTGGCTTTTATAGAGTTTCATCACCTCAAATTTTTCCCCTTTATTATTTGAAACGCCAGCTCATCCTTATAAGAAATGAGGGGAAAAACTTGTATACTAATAACAAAATATGTTCCCGTAGACAATGAGTAGCACAAGTTTCCATATAAAACAGGACAGGGGCTGCGGAGATGGCCCAGCCATTAATACGCAAGCACTAGGACCTGAGGTTGGATCCCCAGTGCACATGTACAAAGCCGCAGGCCAAGCGTACATGCTTGAGATGTGCTGTCAGCCCAGAGACAGGGAGATCCCTGGAGCTCACTGGTCAGCCAGCCTACCCTAATCAGTGAGCTTCTGATCCTGAGACAGACTAGACCATCTCAAACCTACCCTTATCAGTGAGCTTCTGATCCCAAGACAGACTAGACCGTCTCAAAAGGACAGTGGAGAGTGAGTGACTGAGGGAGACATGTGACATCAAACTCTGGCACTCACATGCACGGATATGTGCATGCGTACCAAATAGACACATATACACACATATGAGCACATATATAGATCCCCAAAATACACACACATGAAAGGAGTCAGACTGAAGAGGAAGGGCGTAACTGCCGATTCACGTTCATGTTCTCTCGCTGATTCTTGACTTTCGTATGTGTGATGAATGTGTGGTGTCAGGAGAAACAAATACATATTCAGATACCACCACTACCACCTGCAGTAGGTAGGCATTAAATCACGGCCTCCAAACCGTCATGCCCCAGCGTAAGTTGAAAATTTATCTTTCAGACATCTTGCTTGTTACGATCCAAAAGTCAGCTGCCTTTCTGCCTCCAGAAAGCAACATATGACACACACAGACAAATTGATGGCACCAACACCTCCAGCCGGAGAGCCGAAGACTTCTCCGAACATAACTTATTCTCAGTGTTTGGAATCTTCTGCATAGGGATTGGATTATGCAAGTAGAAGAGAACTTGCATAAATAAACTAGTGGCAAGATGATGGGAGTAAGGGGGTATGTCTCGGTTAGCAGACAGCTTGCCTAGCAGAGGTGAAGCCCTGGGTGCCATGCCTAGGAACCAGCTATGGTGGTGCCTTCCTGTAATCCCAGAATTTGGGAGGCAGAGCAGGGGACCTGCGGTTCAAGGTCATCTTGGGCTAATCTAATTGGTAGGCCAGCTTAAACTACATAAAACCCTATCTCAAAACAACAACAACCTTCTCTGAGAAAGGGCAGCGAGGGCTGCTGGGAACTTAAAGCTCAATTTATGAAAGGCGTTCGCCTGCAGGACGGAGAATCCTTTGATTACAACCACCAGATCTGTCACCCATCTGTCTGACTTGAAGGGGAACCACTTCTCCATTTAATTTACTTCAGTGCTGCAAATATTGAAAGCAGCTTATTTGATTTAGAAATACCTTCCCTAGCACCCAAGCTATTGTTACTTTGAGCAAGCATGTCAAGGCATTTCTCCAGAGGAAATGTGGTCAGAAGTCTTTAGTTATTCATCAACTAATATATATATATATATATTTGAAAAAAGCACATTTGGTTCTAAACATCAAGGACACCCACAGGGTCTTTACAATGAGAGATTTTATGAGAAAATATATTGGAAATGGTGTCCAGCCTGAACAGTTTATACTGCTGACAAATACATGTGACCCAGGCAGTTCTAAAATGTAGCAAATAGCCTAAAGAAACTGATTTTGGGGGCTGGAGAGATGTTAGGGAAAAGACACTGGCTGATATACCCGATGGCCAGAGTTTGGTCACTGGGAACCCCATGATTAAAGGAGACTCTTTAAGTTGTCTCTGACCTTCACATGTATGCAGTGGTAAAGTGGTAAGCATGCACACACACATGTGTACACACACACACACAAGCACACACACACACGTAATAAAATCGGAAAAAAAGAAGTTGATTTTAAAATGGACGAAAATAAAGTGGTCTTAAATGAACCATTTACTGTGCCCTTTCATGGGTCTGTGGCAGTGTCTGGGTGAACAAGAAAAGACCGATGACACTTTCAGGAGTCAAGTGGCATTTAACTGCTGCATGGCTCTCAAGAATTGTTCCCAATATGCCTCCCCTTCCAACCCCCCACCCATCTTGGACATCTGTCTCTGAATTCAGGTTAAAAGCAATTTGGATGTCACAAATTACTAATAAGACTTTAAAGCCTAACTTTCTGAAGCCAATAAGCATTACTTCATGTGATACGAATCCATCTGCTTGCACAGGGACCAAGACAGGGTCACCCATGACCACGATTGTCACAAAGGACTTTGTTTGAGTCATTTAAAGAAATTCTGTTTCTTCCAAAACAAATAGGAAAAGAACGGGATCCTGCAGTTGGAGCTGCTGACCAGGTCTTTGTCAAACTTTTCAATAAGTCCACTGTTGTGTAGCGTGTGTGAAATAAATCCTTGTCAGCTCTGGGAACATGCAGTACGTTGAGAACACAAGGAAGTCTCCACCCTGGAACTCAAGACACAGAAGATCAGAGTGGAAACCCTTTGCCAGCGGACCCATGACTGCAGGAGGCTGGAGCTCATCTCACCACGCTAATCCTCCTCTAAAGACCCCACTCTCTGGACCATTCCACCATGGCCCCTAGCATGGCCAAAGAGAAACGAACAGGAGGCAGAGTCTGAATCTGAACACTGTAGACAATCCATCAAAGGGACAGAGGATGCAAAGCTTCAGAAAACTGTAAGATCAAGTGGCAACCTGACGGGAATCGACAGCATGTCCTCCACCGCCCTCGACACTGGACAAAGTCTTGTTTTTGGGTGTGCAGTTGAGCGTGGAACCAGAGCACAAGCTCAGGTATCATTCCTCAGGAGCTGTCTGCCTTGTTTTCTGTTTGTTGTTTGTTTGTTTGTTCTGAGATAGGGTCTCTCACTGACTATAGGCTTGCCATTTCAGCTAGGCTGGCTGGCCAGTGAGTCCCAGGGGATCTTCCTGTCTTTGTCTTCCCAGTGCTGACATCACAAATGTGTACGCCCAGCTTTAAACACGAGAATGGGGGCTTCATGCTTTTGTGGCAAGTACATTACCTCCCAAACTATCTCCCCGGTCCCCAGAAAGCAATACTTTAGAGAAAAGTAAATTGAGTGCTTAAAGATAATGAAGCCTAGCAAGCTAGCAGCTGAATCTAATATAGACCGAATTCCTAAGAGTTATCTGCCTAGGAGAATTACCTGTACCAATATAAAATGTGAGGCCAGCACAAAGACAGTATGGAGATCTGAAAGGGAATCGGGATGGGGATAAGAGTAGGTGTCAGTGGGGTTTATTGATTTTGTGATCTGTGGTGAATTCTGCACATAGTAAGGAGGCTTCTAGAAATCTCAGTGTAGAAATGACTTCCGGTAAGTGATTACCGGGACCCAGTCTCTACTGTGTACTGAACATCTTACTGCACCTCAGGACATGAATGGGTCCTGGAGTCCCAGAACCACAAGTGCAGGGACAGGAAGGAGACATAGACACTACTATGGATGAAAGTGTAAGTTTCTCTTCACACATACAATCATGATTTAGTCCATGTGACACACCCTGTCCCAGTAACGCTAGAGAAAATGATATCCTGGCTAGTTTTATGTCAACTTAACACAAGCTAGAGTCATCTGAAAGGAGGAAATCTTGATTGAGAAAATGGCTTTATAAGATCCAGCTAAGGCATTTTCTTAATTAAAGACTGATGGGGGAGGGCCCT
Organism: Ellobius talpinus; assembly: GCA_001685095.1. NCBI lineage: Eukaryota > Metazoa > Chordata > Mammalia > Rodentia > Cricetidae > Ellobius > Ellobius talpinus. The sequence goes on along the minus strand of LOJH01000097.1, from coordinate 17,035 downwards.
GTCCATGGTGGGTGGTGCTATCCCTGGGCTGGCAGTCTTGGGTTCTCTAAGAAAGCAGGCTGAGCAAGCTGTGATGAGCAAGCCAGGAAGCAGCACCCATCCATGGCCTCTGCATCAGCTCGTTTCCAGGTTCCAGTCCTGTTTAAGCTCCTGTCCTAGCTTCCTTCAGTGACGGACTACAATGTGGAAGTGTGAGCCAAACAAACCTCTTCCTCTCCAAGTTCCTTTGGTCATGGTGTTTCATCATAGCAACAGTAACCCTAACTAAGAAAAGTAGCATGTGGCTATCCATGAGGTAAAAAGCCAGAATGCCAGGGAAAGCTAAGAGAGAGGAGCTGTTTGATCTCTTTCTAGAAAATATTATATCAGTGACCAATGAAGAGGTGGTCAAAAGGGGATGTATCAAAAAAAAGCACCCTCTTGCATTGTGGGAAGGACATATTTAAGGTATCAAGTGGTTGATTAAAAAGATTTTTTTTTCCAGGCTGGAGCAATGGATCAGTACTTAAGATCATTGGCTGCCCTTCCAGAGGTCCTGAGTTCAATTCCCAGCAACCGGATAGTAGCTCGCAACGGTCTATAATGGGATCTGATGCCCTCTTCTGGAGTACAGATGTCCATGAAGACAGAGCATTTATATACATACATAAATAAATCTTTAAAGAAAAAAAGGGATGTCATTTTTCTGAATTTGGTGGTTAGTGTCAGTTTTTCTATATTTGAAATTTTGAGATTTCTGATTTCTAAATCAGTGTTTCACATATAGCTATATATTGCATTATGATAATTTAGACAACAGTGATTAAAAAGGCCAGGATTGGGGATATAGAGTACTTGCTTAGCATGCATGAAGTCTTGTGTTCTATTCCCAGAACCACATAAGCAAGTCATTATGGAGCGTGCCTGTAATCATAGCATCTTGATGACAGCAGTAAGACCAGAATTTCAAAGTCATCCTCAGATACATAGTGAGCCTGAAGCCAGCTCAGGCTACCTGAGACCATATGGCCAAAAGTGAAATAATGGGAGTGAAAAACAGCTAAGTGGTTAAGAGTGCTTGCTGTTGTTGCAGAGGACCCGAGTTCAGTCACATATTTTGGGTGGCTCAAAACTGATTGCATCTTTACCTCTAGGGGATGACACCTTCTTCTGTCCTCTTGAGGGTACCCTCATGCACATACACACAGAGGCACACATTCACATAAATAAAAGTAAGCTAAATGAAAGGTGAAATGTAAAGGCCAGTGAAATTCAATCGAATTATCATACAATGGATTTGGTAGATTTAATTGAGCGTATTCTTTAGAAAGCATAGCTTAGAAATTAATATTCTAATTGGGATGGACTAATGTATTACTTGCAAAATCAGAGACATTTAAAGAGGAACAAGAGGCCCTGGCCTCTGAGTATATGGAACAGAGACCCTGGCCTACAACCTCAGTCTTAGTCCTCAACACTTTGACTGTGGGGTCAGGGGGAGGCACACAGGCTGAGATCTTGTCTGAGCTTCAATGCTGTGAAACTGGCAGTGAATCAAGCCAGCTGCAGACAGTAGCAACAGCTGCTCAGCAGAGGATGAGCGGTGTAAGACTCTAGCATTGAAGAGTCTGGGTCACAAAATCATTTCTCAATGGGGGTGCTGCACACGACACAGAGTCCCTGCATAGCCAGTTCTTAGCTCAGCCATTGAGTGCTTGTTGGGTTAGGCTGAGTTAAAGACCCAGATCCTACTTTTAAAAATATGGTAATTTAGAAACATGCTTTTGAGAAGCAAAGGCTGGAGCTGGAGCTATAGCTTAGTGGGTGTGGTGGGGCATGTAGTGCCAGGGAGGCTGAGAGAGGCTGATCTCTGGGGCTTGACTGCTTGCCAGCTTGGCCGAATCAACAGTTCCCAGTGAGAAACTTTATCTCAAAAACAAAAAGAATGTGAACAACATCCTGAGAGATGCTATCAGAGGCTGACCTTCGGCCTCCACACATATGTGTACATACATGCAAGTACACAAACATCCCCATGTAAAATAAAAACAACATTGATGACACAAAGAATGAGGCCATTAGAAGCTACTCCCCATGAAATAAAACAAGACTTGCTGAGAATGGTCAGTATAGAGGTTGGGTAGCCAAGAGAAAGGGATTCATGATTACCTTATTCACTGTTTTGTTCATAAAATGTTCAAGAAACTGATAAACAACTAAAAGACCTCACTACTCAAATAACCTCCTTTGATCTTACTCCCAACAGCCCCAGGAAGTCGGGGCTTGCATCCCAATACATCTTCCCTGTGAGGTCAGACTCCTTTCCAAGACTGGGAAGCTGCAGACATCTTACTTGGAATCGCTCATCTGTCTCGTTCTCTCCAATCTGTCTCAGGAGATCACCACTGGCTTGGCCGATGCTCCCAGCAGCAGTCAAAACAGTCTGTCGAGGCTACAAACAGATAATATGATTTGGCTGGAAAGAAAATGAATTTCTTCCCAAGTCTCACCACACATCAGTATAGTGAGGAATCACACAGATCAGTTCTTCCCACACGTAAATGAAGATCTTGGGTTGTATGCAAGATAGGAGAGAAAAAGAATTCTGGTGAGATTGATGCAAGAAAATGCTCATCAACCAATAATAGGCAGATGTACTTGAAATTTCCAAGGACTCGGTCTTGCANCCTTGTTGGGAAGGCTTCCTACTAGGAGCACAACCCTCCCCAGAGGTTGAACCATAGGACCTGACTTGGTTCACTAACTCTCAGTACCACCCTGAAAGAGGACAGCAGAAGCCTGTCAGGAAGCCAGAGCTCCACAGACCTGAAGGGATGCAGGTATATCATCTGAATGTGACTATGTGTCCTTAGGGCTCACCTCTCCAGAAGTAGGCTGCACGGCCTTCAGCAAATCAGACACAGCCCCGGCGAGGGTCCTGGCCGCTCTGAGAAGGTCTTCCCCACTGCCCACGTCATCATCCATGAGGGCCGCCAGCAGCTTTACGCCCTTGGACATTTCGGTCAGGTTGGAAGAGATCGTCGTGATTGCACAGCCAACGGCCGTGTAGTCAGTGTCAGCGGGGTCACCTGAGACAGAGAAGGACCAAGACCAAAGGGGGGTGGTGATGGATGAGGAGAGCCTCGCTTGGTAGGAGGTAAGTGGGTCTGATGAGACTCTCCCCAATATTCCCACTGGCAAGAGCCCATGACCCACCATCCAGCAGGTATCCACTGAGGTGCACAGTGAATTGGACATCACCCTGACTCCAAGTGGCTAAGAATAAGGGAGGTCTCACATACTGAGACAGTGAACAAGGTTCCTGTAAACTTCCAAAGCTAAGGGTCTTGAATTTGAGAGGAGGTAGTAATAAGAGTTGGAGTGGCTGGGTAGGGATGTGAAAATGATAAAAATACAGTGTGCTCTGTTATGAAATACACACACACACAACTTCAAAGTAGGGACTAGTGAGACAGCTCAGCAGGTAAGATGCTTGCCAAGGCTGATGACCCCTATTGGTTCTTCACACCCTGAACAGTGGAAGGAGAGACCTAACGCCTGAAGGCTGTCCACTGCTCTCCACATGCGCACTGTGGCACACGTGTGTAACCCCAGCCACGCTGATGAGCAAATGTAACTAAACATTAAAAAATAAAGTTCCAAAGCAGACTAGGGAGATTGCTCAGTCAGAAAAGCATTTTCCTTGTAGATCTACACTAAAAAAAAAAAGAAAGAAAAAAAGAAAAAAAAGCTAGCCATGATGCTATAAACTTCTCATCCTAATGCTGGGGAAATGGAGGCAGGTGGAACCCTGGGCCTGATGGAGAGTTAGCCCAGACCTACTTACAGAGGTTCAGGCCAATGAGAAACCCATCTCAACAAAAAGGACTGTGCTTGAAGAGGGACAGCTGAAGTTGTCCTATGATTTCCACAAATGCATGCACACACACACATGCGGAAGCACACATGTATTCTCTCTTTCTCTCTCTCCTCAAATTCCAGTGCATGAATCAGCATCCCATGATCCCAGCTCAGGGGTCGCTCTATTACTGAAACATTGGTACACTGCAGAGAGAAGTCTAGGTATTTCCTGGCTCTCACCAGACTGTGTGAGGGTGGGAGTCAGGCTACCCTAGAAGAGACAACTACTGGATAAGACAGGCAAAGGATAGATGCTTGGCATGTCCAGACCCTTTCTAGATTCTAAACTCTCCACAGGATAAACCGGTCTCAAACACTTTGAAATATGTCCATACACTGATGGACAATGGACACCAAGTGAGCGCTTTTTAATGATGCACAATATCAACAAGAAGGAATGCAATGCTCTTTACATTTATTTCTCTTGGATCATTTGGAGCAAATGCTTAACCAGGCCAGATGTCTAAAAATAGACTGTCTTCTTACAGTATAGCAATCTGTTGCTGCAGAGAAAGAATGAATATGCACACAAACATACACACACACACACACACACACACACCAGTGCAAATCACCCAGGGACTTACCAGCCGTGAGGTTGACAACTGAAGCTGTCCCAGCTGTGATAGCATCAACTTGAGAGTGGATTTCATGTTTGGATTCATCCACTTTGTTCTGAACCCATACCCTAGATGCCTGTAAAACCAGACAATGGAATGACATAATTGTAGCATTGATTTGCCCAGGAGACCAGAGAAGTGGAGCCATAGAATGAGGCCAGAATTTGGCTGCACTCTCCTGCCTGCGTCAGCAGTGAACAAGCCCACATCACCTTAAACCATATACTGAACAGGTTTCCCGTGTGTCCAGAGATGTTAAAGGTCTATAAATTCTCTCTAACTTATCCTGCAATGTTTAAAAAAATGTTTATAACTTTTAGGAAAAGTAATTTGAGATGGTTATATCTGGGTGAAAACAACTGCAAAAGAGTCAAAGATCATGTATAGCACTTCCTCCAAGACTCAGGGAACATCACAGAAGAAGGGAAGAAGAAAATGTAAAAGCTGGAGAGAAGAGTTTTGTGGTGGTTTGAATGAGCATGGCCTCCATAGGTCCCCAGTTGGTAGAACTGTTTGGGAAGGATTAGGAGGTGTGGCCTTGATGTTGGAGATGTTTCACTGGGGGCAGGGGTGGAGGTCTCAGAAAACTAAAAGAAGCCCCTCTCTGCCTCCTACTTGAAGATCAAGATTGAGATTTTAGCTGTTCTTTGCACCATGCCTTCATTCCAACATCATGGACTCTGACCCTCTGAAACCATAAACCTATTTAAACACTTTCTTTTCTAAGGGTCTTTGTCATGGTGTCACAGCAATAGAGAGGTAAGACAAGTAGAGTGCTGTACATGCAGGGCTCTGGGCATGACATGGCCATGACTCTCTTGGGTACAAGACTGAGTCCCTCAGGGAGGCTGGAGAGACTCTTGAGGCGTTGTCCCACACTTGTGGATTGTCAGGCACTTAATGGTTCCTGGGAGAAGGAGAGACATTCTCTTTAGTGGTGTTGCTATCAATAAGTAGCACATGTTCCCATGTATAAGCCCTCACCCATGCTCCTAGGAGTAACCATAATTAAACTCACAGGTTCATACAAAAATAACAATAATAACAATAAACAAGATGAATGAGGAATGAATAGGCTCAATAGGAGTGGGAGAAGAATAAGAGAGGGCAATGGGGTAAATATGATTAAAGGATATTTTATATATATATGTACATATGAAAATTTCGCAATGAAACCCATTATTATATGGAATTGGGATATGTTAATGCCTCACACTAACTCTGTATGTGCATTAACACTAACACTTGATGGTAATCTTTACTTTGCTCTTGGAGGCAACAGAGTTAGAACTTGTGCATGTCAGCTCACAAGGGTTCTTGACCAACATGGAAGTTTTTCCTATTAACATGACATGAACTATCATGAAGAAAATCAAGTATCAGGGCCATGTGCAGGTGGCATTTTTATCTTAGCGTATTCTAATTCTTCAAAAACTGGAGAATTGAGACAGTCACCTCCACATATTTTAAGGCTCTGTCTCCCAACTGTTCTGGATAGGGAAGGCCATTATTTATTTCTACTCTAGTTGCCTGAGTAAAATGAAAAACGAATTCAAGGACTTGAGAGAAATGGCACAGAGGGCAGTAGCAACCTCCACACACACCAGTGTAGAGATGGAAAACAGCACTCAGGGACAACTATGAAAAAGTGATCCCGCTAGACAGGATGAGGGTGCAGAAAGCATCTCAGTGCTGGCTCCGGGAAGGCCATCAGTTTATCCTATGGCAGTGGTTTCTCCCTGTGACTGCCCATCAGAAGAGGAAGGCAAACAAACCAACCAAACCCGCTCTGTTGCCCAGGCCTGCGCACTGTGACACTGAATTGTATAATCTGGGATTTCTTTGTGATGGGGTGCAGAGAAAGGAGAGGAGGGAGAAGAAGAAGGTGGCAGGGAGCAAGCTTGCTGGCCAGTGCTTTTCAAAGTTTAGCATGCCAACAAATCCCAGGGACAGCAGGCTAACAGGCACAGTGACAGAGGGTGCTGAGGGACCCGTGATTTCTGCTTCTCTCCTAAGAACCTGGGTGATGGCAACGCTGCTGTCCGTCAGACTGCACCTTGAAGTGTGAGGCCTTAGCTGATTTTTGTGCAGCAGCCACCAGAAGGCCTCAGTGCTCATCAAAGGCTCAGCAGTGTGACAGCCAAGCCAGGGCTCGACAAAACACTGTACTTAGCCAGTATCCCCAGGAATGTGTTGGAAACACACATTCGGAGGCCCCACCCCATACCCACTAGATCAAAACCACATGCGAAGAGCCAAACCATAAGTGAAGATGATTGCCAGGGCCCTGAGGTAAGTTCTCACAAGCCATCCATGAGATGCCATTGTGTACTGAGATCTGAGAGCTGCTGGCAGTATTTAAAATGACAAAGCCAGCTACCTGAGTTGAGCACTTATTAGATGCTAAGTGAATGCTAAGGATTGGATCATCACCTCCTCCCATTATCCCTGATCACAGATGACAGGGGAAAAGCTTGCATGGGTGATATGCCCAGATTCACACAGCCAATGAATAGAGGAGCTGGGATCAATAGATTCCCGGGTCTATACTTAGCACAATAGTAATAGAGAATCAAAGACCCAACGTATACCAAGACACACAGATTTCGTTATCAGCTAGCTGAAGACAGCGTCATCCAGTGGAACCCAGACAGAGCACGTTGCCTTACTCCAAGTCAAGACAGAGATACAAGATGAGAAGCACTGATGGATATTTACCATATCTTGTCCGAGAGGTGGCAGTGAGTCGAGTTCGCTGAGGTCATCCTGAGCCTGCTGGACAGCATGCATGCTTGTGTTGATGGTCCCCATAAGGGCTTGCTGTGCCGAAGTCTGCAAAGGTGGATGAGCACAAGGTGGTGAGCAGAATCTGGGGACTGACAGGGTCCCCTTGCAAACCAGAACAAAACTAAACCTCCTCAGTCAAGAGCACATCTCATTACGCACCTGAACTAGCTCCCAATTCAACCTGAGGGCTAGAAATAGCGCATTATATTAATAGAACACAAAGCGAAGGTGATTGCAGTGAAGGGCTTATAATCAGAAGGGTGTGGAGAGCTTAATTAGCAGACAAGAAGGCTGACGAGCATCTTCACAGGGGAGTTCAGGGGGTACAGTTGATCTGAGTACTGTGGATAAAAGCTCTCATGCACAGAATATAGATGGCAGTTTCATAAGATGGCTTCTTGAACATCATTAGGACTCTGCCCAAACTTAGAGCCAACACGCTTTTACAGCTGAGTGATTTCCAAGCTTTGACATTCACGAGTTCTCAGAACCAGCCCAATAGCAAGGGATTCCCAAGGGATTCCCAGGTCTGAGAGGTAGTGAATCAGATGAATTAGAAAGGATTCAGCAAGATCAGGTTGCAAAGGTAGATCATGGATGACTGGCCCATTTCCCACACGGTACTACGAGGGTCTCAAGGCCATTCAGCTTGAAGCTGCTGCAGGGGCATGGGCTTTGTTTCTACAGCACCAAGAGGTTCATGATGGTTAACCTTTATTGCCAACTTGAATAGATTAAGAATCACCTTGGAAACAAGCCCCTGGGCAGGTCTTTGAGGGTAGACCAATTTCTAGCTTGTGTGAACTTAGGTAGGAAGCTGCAGTCTAAATGTGGTGGCATTAGTCCACAGGCTGGGATCCTGGACTATGAGCACCAGCATCCCCTCCCCTGCTTCTTAATGTGATTCACAGTGTGATCAGCAGTCTCTGTTAGCTTGCCAGTCCCTTCTTCAACACAACAGACTGTACTCAAAACGTTAGCCAAAATATATGTTTCTTTCATAAGTTGCTTTGGTCAGGTGTTTTGTAATTGCAATGAGAAACGTACCTAAAGACAAGCTCCCTCCCTCACTAGCCACTGATTTTAGAAAGAAACAATTAGCCATGCAATTACAGGCATGCACAGTTGATGACTTGTGTCTCAGATGTGAGGCACAGGGTTCCTACATAGAACCTGTCGCCATCTCTGACAGCCCAGTGGTTAACAGATGAATAATTGGGCACTCTCACCAGCGGAGGCATGTGTCCTCGGTGCATCTGTCCAACCATGACCTGCTGCTGTGGTGAGGGCATGCTACCAACATTGAAAGTCTCAGGCCCACTGGAACCAGAGCGCATGACAGCTGGCAATGCCACTGAGCAGTGCTCTGCTTTCCCAGTCCGGTTGAATTGCTGCTGCAAGATGGTAGACCTGTGGAGGAGATGGTTGGTCAGTGTGAAGTAGGCACCCATGTGCAGTATGGTACAGTGGGAAGACACCGAGGATGTACACTGCCCTAGGTTGTGGAGGCCACTTCAAAAGCACACAGTGGGCAGGGAATGATGAACAGCACCACGATGCTCAGTGGAAGCACCCGAGACGAATCCCTTCAGGACCAGGGTCAGTGTCTCCCCTGGGTAGTGTTTTAGTATCATACAATTGGCTTGTTCTCAAGACAAATGACAGTCCTACCACAATGACGTTCTGAGGGAAGGTTGGAATACTCTAATCTATCACTTGGTCAGTCATACCGAAAGAAAATTTTCAACAGGCTTTTAGTCTAGGGAGCAATAGATGGTATCCACCCTTAGCTTGATGGGAAAAATGTGCAAATAAATTTAAGGAAAACCTCTCAGTGACCACAGAGAGTATTTATCTATCATCTCTGGAGGCTTGAGAGACTTGCAATTTTTCCAAAAGACTCCAACCAGAGGTTAGGATTTTTGCTCGCGCATGTGCGCGCGCGCCCCCCCCTTAAGGTGTTTAGAATGAGTGGTAAATGAGCTAAAAGTGCAAAGTCTTTGCACATGTGTAAGTAAGGAGCTAGATGGAGGGCAGTTTCTCAGGAACCCAGTGGGGAAGCCACAAGGGGTGCGGGGGTCTGGGGAACCCAGGTATGCCTGTAGAGGTGAAGAGGGAAGAGAGATTTTATATCAAGAGGTGGGGATGATCTCAGACCATCACTGTTAACCAAGTTATAGAAAAGCGGAGAGAGTCAAAAGTGTGAGCAGAGGTAGGCAGTGGTCAATGAAGAGTCCTAAGAGGTCAAATTGCTGAGAACAAGCAACCTTTGAGTGTTCAACCCTAAACAGAACATCTACATAACCTTGGCCCTGGGGGGGCGGGGTCAAGGCTCAGAGAACTGGTGAAGGAAAGAATGCAAAGGAGCTAGTGGATTGGAGGAGTGCAGCAAACGCTCTACTGGATGTGACATGGTTGCTGCACTCTTGAGTCACAGCAGGCATGGCTACCTGAACAATAGCTGCACAATAACAAGCCCACGGCCTTCTAGTACTTGAGTGGGTCTGATGAGGCCCCAGCACTAGCTGAGGAGCCCATAGGAGTTGCTTTTGTTTCAGGGAGGGGAAGTCATTTTTCTTTGGTGGTGTAGACACTAGTAAGTTCTCCATGCTTCCCACATCCATGCTTGTGTAAGCAATCCTAATCAAACTTACTAGGTCACTAAACAAAGAATCAAGAGGGGGTTGATCCATTGAGTGGGAGATCCATGGAGGAAAGAAGGGGTCAGAGGGAGCACAAAGGGGGAGGAAGAAGGTAATGTGGGGTGAATCTGATTGAAGTAAATAACATATCTGTTCAAATTGTAGAAAATAAATATAAAACATTCATTTATATGAGCTCAGAATAGATGACACCAGGGAGTGAGGCCTGGAGGTCCCTTTCTTGTACCTCAGCTAGAACCAAATGTGAAGACATGGAAGGTCTCAGGATCAGAGCTCCTGGACCATTCTTCCTGCTCGTGTGGACTTAAGCCCTCGATGATGCACTAGCAGTAGAGGAAATCCCAGACAGGCAGGGCCCTGGCACTCTGCACACCTACACTGACAAGACTCTTCCTGTGGGATATACAAGTGCTACAGATGCTGTCAAATGAACACCTCACTCTGGCAGGGAGCACTGACTTAATACACCTGCTGGACATTAGTCATTCCAGGACAAAGGAGACAAGGCTAGCATAACACATGGCACCTTGAAATATGCCATGGCCAGTCTAGCTCCCACCTGTGTTCTTAGAGGAAACAAATTTTGGGTGGCAACATCGGCCTTACTCTTACATAGGAAACTATGTTGGGGTCAAATGAGACAGCATGCTGGACACACAAAATAAAAATGAAGATAAGAGCAGTTATCACAAAGTTCTATTTAACATAAGGGTGTCTGTGTAGCTTCCTCAGCTAGTATCACTTACTAGATACTTCTTATTTTTATTAAATACATTCTCTCATTAATAAATTGAACTAAGAGTTCTTAATCACACAATTTTTAAAAATTTCATGTGTGTGTATGTGTGTGTGTATGTCTGGAGGGGGTATGTGCAGGTGCTTGTAGAGGCCAAAAGAGGGAGTCAGATCCCCTAGAGATGGAATTCTGTGTGGTTGTGAGCAGCCCAATGTGGGTGCTGGGAACCAAACTCTGATCCTCTGTGAGAGGAGCAAGCATTCCTAACAGCTAAACTGTTTTCCCAGCCCCAAGTTGTTGTGTGATATTTTGACACTCCTGAGAATGCTAATAAAATTTGTTTCGACCAAAATTAACCACAGAGGTTTTGGAGGACTGAGGACAGATAGACAGACACAGGAAGCAGTAGGGTGGGGCTTAGAGAGGGTCTTAGCCTATTTGGATGGAGGAATAAGAGAGAGGAGGTGCCTGGCTGCTATTCTACCACTGCGGCTTCTCTGATCATTCAGGTTCTTACCCTGATGAGTTTTTAGTGATAAAGAATAATTAGAAAAATGCTTCACCAAGTTTTGAATTTAAAATAGCAATGATCTTTACAATAGCAAACAAAATGTGCATGTTTATTTGTGATTCTATCATCAAAACCAAATTTAACAAAGTGACTCCTGAAGGTAGGAAAATCAAAGAACAGACCCCAGATCTGCTCTGGGCATACATAATTCCTATGAGAAAAAAATTTTCTTTTTCTTTAAAAAAACTGTATTATTTTACATGTATGAGTGTGTTGCCTGCACCCCTTGGACGCAGTGCCCATGGAAGTCCAGTGACAGATTCTCCTGGGACTGGAGTTATAGGCAGTTGTAAAGCTGCCATGTAGTTGCTGGGAATCAAACCTGGGTCCTCTGGAAAAGCAGCCGGTGCTCTTAACAGCTGAGCCATCTCTACAGCTCCAAGAGCATATGGTTAGCCATGTTTCTTTGCTGCCTCCCAGCTTGTGAGAGTAGTATGGCCTGTCATTAGTGCCTCACGTGGACTGGCAAGCCTCTGAGATCCCAGAACAGAATCAAACAGAAGGCAAGTTACAGCTCTTGAGGGAAGAACCCAATCCATGAAATTTATATCGCAAATGCAGACCATAACCCAGGAAAACCGGCTGCTGCTGAAGATGGAGTGGACATCATGCCTTGCACGGTGTCCCCATGCACTGCTCAGCGCCCACACGGGACAGCTGTATGGCACTCACTGCTCACCTAGGGGCCATAACTGAAAAGCAAGCCGTGCTACCCCATCACCACCTCGCCGCAGGAGGAGCCAGATCCCTGGTACCCTGGGTACTTACTTTTTAGGGGAAACTGACTCTTCTAACATGGTTGATTCCTCATCCCCTTCCAGCCCAAATCTATCTTTGCTTTGTTTCTGGAGGCAAAACAGACACAACAGGGAACATCAGCAAATCTTAGCACAGGACCACTGGAAATAACTTGTGAGGGGACACAAACAGAATACTCAAGTTTACTGCAAATTCTGTGCACCGGAGAGTTAACGGGTGAAGAACAAAGCACAATGCCAATGAAAACCAAGCAGAAACCCGTGACCTGACATATAAATATATCAAGCCTTGTTTATCACTGCTTACACAGCAAGAAGTCAGGCACACTTAAAAGCAGTCTATCAGAATATGGCTGTTTGGATGGGTTGTATTGGGAAGCCTTATAACGCCTGATTCTCTATATACTACAATGGCGCATGGTGTCATTATGTTGGGCAAGAACAAAAACTCAGGAAAACTACAATGAACACTTTTAGTTTCTACAAAGTCAGGAAAGCCAAAAGCTTTCTAGAGAGAAACAGTGAGGAACTAGGAGAGAGACCATCCCAAGCAGCTTTCACTATCAGCTTGATTCAACTTGAGGACTGCCCTGGAATAACCTGACCCATGGGTATATCTGTAGGAGAGTGCTGTGATTGTTAATTGACTTAGGAGGGCCTGAACAGCTTTGGGTGGTCCCATTTTCTGGACTGCACAAGGAAGCTGGCAGAGCACGAGCCATCAGCAGCATCTCTCCATGGTTTCTGCTCTCCTTCCTCGGCTGTGAACTCTTGGTTGGAGGGTATGCTGCTTTTACAGGACAGCAAGTGGGCCCAATTTCAAGTTCCTACCAGGGTTCCTATCCATATTGTCCAGGACAGACTGTGACATGGAAGTGGAAGCCAGATAAACCCTTTTCCTCCCTTACATTGCTTTTGGTCAGACTGTCTCGTCACAGCAAGAGAAATCAAACTATAACATAGACTGCTGCTCCTTATCCAGCAGTAGCAGATACAAATATACTCTATGGCAAAACTAGACAGGCTCAGGGGATTCAAGGTCAAAGATCTTACACACAAGCAGTCTTAATGTCGAAGACTCAATCTGTCAATCAAACACTTCAAATAAAAATTTCACTTAACATGGCTCTATCATCAAGCCTTGATCTTCTTGGGTTTTGTCAACACAGCATACCTTTTTGAGGATGATGTCGATGTATCCTGCAATCAGCTGGGAAATTTGCTCCCCCTCTGTGGTTTGTACTGAATAGTAGCTTTCCTGGTACTCCCCAAAATCCTAGAAGAGCAGCAGGAGGAGCACAGCTGCATTAGATATACCAGGGATCTTGAGGCCTCGGTGAGCAGCCGTAAAGTTCTGGGACATGGCTCACTTTTCACTGCTCTCTGCTTAAATGAAAACTCAACTCTAAAAGCTTATTCAACAGTGAGTATTGAACAAACAAACAAACAAACTAGGCAGTGGTATCGCTTAATCGCAACACTTGGGAGGCAGAGGCAGGCAGATCTTGTGAGTTCAAGGCTAGTTCCAGGATAGGCTCCAAAGCTACAGAGAAACCCTATCTCAAAACTGACTCTGAAACAAACAAGCAAACAAACAAACAAGCTGGGGACTTGCCAAGCCTCAGGACCTGAATTCAGTCACTAGAACCCTTGGTGGAAGGACAGAATTGACTTCGGCAAGTTGCATTCTTACCTCTGTGTGCCCTCCACCTAAGTACATGTCAACATGAAAAGGGAAAAAGGGGTTCCGGAAACTGTAAAGGTAGACAGACAGGAGTGGAGCCTTAGGACTAAAGGAGATCTAAGGTGGTGAGCTCTTGGGCTTTCTTTTGCAAGCCATTCATCCCCAATCAGAGAATTGGAGAGGCCTGTATACCTCAGCATGTAGTAGCCGTTCTTGAAAAGCGTACTCTTTCCAGGGGACCAGGACAGTGGAGCCCACAAGAGTGCAAGACAGGAGATGCAGCGCAATGGGGGCAGAGTTCACTAGCAGCTGAAGAGCTGTGGCCCCAGACATGCCAGGCAGGTGAGAAGGTTCACTTTATTTCAACAGTAAACACAGTGAATTTCCGTGTAGCCCCACTGTCCACTTAGTGTCCCTGGCTTCTTCCCATCAAGGTCACCGAACAACAGTAAGCACTACAGAGAAGTGCCTTCTGCCCTCAGAGAGAGCCAGCATGTCCAGACCGTATCAGAAAGATAAGGTGAGCTGGGCGGGTGGTTCACACCAACTCCCAGCACTTGAGAGGCAGAGGCTGTGAATCTGGTCCACTAACGAGTTCCTGCCCACCCAAAACCACATAGTGAGTACCTGTCCCCAAACAAACAAATAAATAAAGATAAGGTAAGGGCTAGAGAGCTGCCTCTGTGGTTAGGAGCACTTGCTACTCTTGCAGAGAACCTGGGTTGGGTTCATAGCACCCAGATGGGAGTTCACAACCATCTGTGATTCCAGGGTATCTAGTGCCCTCTTCCAGCCACAGTGATCAGGCCATCAGGCACATATGAGGTGCACAATCATACACAGGCAGGCTTTCTTTTGGGCCACCAACAGCTCCCAATCATGACATGAAGACTTATTATTAATTATGAATGATCAGCTTTATCTTATGCCTGTCCCAGTAACTCTTATAACTTAAACTTAATTTAATCTCTTTCTCTTCATCTGTGTTTTGCCTTTTTTTTTAACCTGTCTTTCATTCTGTATGTCCTACTCTGCATGGCTGGCTAACCCTGGTCTTCCCTCTTTCTCTCTTGTTCTCTCTTCTTTCCTTGAGCCTAGATTCATCCTCCTACTTATTCTCACTGCCTGTCAGGCCCACCTATCCCTCTACTGCCTACCTATTGGCCTTTTTAGTAGACCAATCAAGTGCCTTAGACAGGTAAAACAGCAACACCTCTTTACATAACTACACAAATGCAGCATAAACAAATGTAACACATCTTTACATTGTTAAACAAATGCAGCATAAGCAAATGTAACACACCTTTACATAGCTAATAGTCCACAGCAGGCAAGCATTTATACACATAAAATAGTATCTTAAAAGGGAAAACAGAACAAAACAAAACCCTGTATTCCTTTTCAGTTCTCTGACCATAATGGAATCCAACAGAAAATCAATAGTAGAAAGACAACAGGGAGATCTCCAAACAACTAACCACGAGAGAACCAAAGCAGAAATCAACCACAGAGAGTTAGCAGGAAAGCACCAAAAACTGGGACATTAATAAAAGCTGAGAGTAGGTGGAAGGAACTCCTTATAAGAAGCCTTTACGTAACTTTACACCTTGGTGAAAATATCAGTATACATTCTCTCTTTTGGGTGAGGCCATTAAATAGCTTGTTATAAATATATTCTATTTTTTAAATAAAATAATATTTTTAAGTACTTAGAATTCTTTGGAAAGACCAACGGTATTGAAAGAGATATAACAAATATAATTGTCTCCAACTTACCTATTCCTGCCTTCCTTTTTCTTAAAATATAAATCATCTTTATTGATACAATAGAAAAAAAATCACTGTTATAATTAAAGACTTGAAAGCCACCCTGGAGTGGTTGCTACTCATGAAGCAGCTTAGGTTTTTCTAGCAGTTAACAGGAGCAGGGATACCACACTTAACCAAGCTAACGATCACAGACGTTACAATTTAAATGCCTTTCCCTAAAGTGCCACTCCAAAGTCTTAAAGCGATTTCTTCTAGTATGCCTAAATATCATGCTTATGTGTATACCAATTTTAAAACTCAGAAATACTCCATGACTTCCCACAATGAAAGAAGAGGGCACAGCTCTCTGAGAACAGGTATCCATGTTTAGGGGTCTGTGCAGTCCATCCAGCCACAGCTGACTACAGAAGGTAAAGACTCTAAGGGTTCCTTTCAACTCATCTGGGCCTATCAATCTATGATCAGATTATGTGACTCTGCTACTTTGTTTTTTATTTATTTTGTTTTAAACATTTTTCAAGATTTATTCATGTTACTGTGTGTGTGAGGCTAGCCTGCATGTACGCATGTGTACCATGTGAATGCTTTGTGCCAATGATGTTCATAAGAAGGCATCAGATCTTCCAGAACTGTAGTTACCCATGCTTGTGGATTACCACGTGGGTGCTGGGAATTGAACCTGTGTCCTCTGCAAGTCTCTCTATCCCTAAATATGTTTTAACTGCCAACTTGACACAGTTTCAATTGGGAAGTCATCAAGAATGAATTGGTCTGTGAGCATGTCAGTGGGGAACTGTCTTGATTGTTAACTGATACAGGAAGACCCAGCCCATTGTGGGCAGCACCATTCCCTAGACAGAGAAGTTTCCGAACAGTACAAGAGAGGAAGCAACTATCAAGAGCAAGTAATTAAGGTTCCACGTGTTTATTGTGTTTATTCTCTCTCTGTTCCTGCCTTGACTTGCCTGCAACAATGGACTGAAGTTGTCTTGGTCAAGGTTATTTTATCAGAGCAACAGAAAAGAAACAAGAACAGTAACCAATCATTCCTTCCAAACTCCTTTATACTTTTAAAATGTCTTATTTTACTATGTGTACATGGAAATGTAGATTCCAGAGACTTTAGTCTGCAGTTAACAACTTCCAGTACTGTTTTACTTTTCTTCTTGCTCAACTTCCTTGGCAAACTACCTGCAATTTCAAGATCCACATGTAAATGTGTCCCCAGATGGTTACATAGTTATATTCTGCTAAGAGCAATTTTTGAAGTTGAGAGGCAGAGTAGAGGTCAGAAAGTCTGGAACAGCCAACTACTTTCTATGAATTTCATACTGTTTTATCATCTCACCCAATGCTAGACACTGTGAAGCAGTCACTACTATCTCAATTTAAGCTGGGGAAATCAGGGCTCAGAGAGAAAAGGTAACTTGAACAAGGTCGCAGAGTTAGGAAGTGACATTGTAGAGTTTTAGTAATACCCCAGATTTCTACAATGTTTACATAAAGCCTGTATTCTTTCTAGGCAGCTGGGCTCCTCAGCACAATA
>LOJH01000096.1:52714-84149 GCA_001685095.1 Ellobius talpinus | reverse complement strand
GGAGAGAACTTGCTCCCACAATCCCTGAAATCCATATAGTGAAAGGAGAGAACTGGCTCTCACAAGTTGTCCTGACCCCCTCCACATGTACACCACACATATGCATATACACATCCATAATAAGACAAATGTAACAAATAACTCCTATAAAGATGCAGGTAGGAAAAACCCACTGTGAGATGTGAACTTATTAATAGTAAATGGCAGACATGAGAGCTCTGAGGAGGAAGAAGAAATATGACCAAAATTGTGATCCAAATTATTGTTGTGTAGATTTGGAAAGGTTATTCATTATTTAGCTTTTCTGAAAAAGCAAGCACTTGAGGAAATCCTCCAACTATTCCAAATTAACAAAGATGGAGACCATCAAGGCATGTGCTGGAAACAATGGTGAATATTGAAATCTAATGCATACATATAGCTAATAACTCATTGGCAATATGAGCTCATATTACTAGTTAAGGGCATAGCCTAAAAATTAAGAACAAGAGAATAAGGTGGGAGTGGTTACACCTTTAATCCCTGCGTGGGTGAGACTGAGGCAAGAGGATCAGGAGTTCATGGTCAGCCTGGTTAAAGAGTTCTAACTCACCTAAAAACAGCAGCAAGAAGCCTCCACGAAATAAAACCACTCAAAACAACACAAACAAGTGACAGTGTCAAAACCCCGCAAGTGATAACTGATGTGGGATTCCCCTCTGTATGCTGTAAATGTTTTAATGCCATTGGTTAATAAAGAATCTGCTTTCGGCCAATGGCTTAACAGTAAAGCAAGGCAGGAATTCCAAGCAGATAGAGGAGGAGAGAGAAGGCAGAGTCAGAGAGATGCCATGGAGCCGCTGGAGGAGACAGACGTCAGCGTGCCTCTACCGGTAAACCACAAGCCTCATGGTAAAATCCAAAACAATAGAAATGGGTTAATTTAAGATGTAAGAGCTAGCTAGAAATATGCTTAAGCTATTGGCCAAACAGTATTGCAATTAATATAGTTTCTGTGTGATTATTTCGGGTTGGGTGGTCAGGAAATGAACAAGCAGCCTCTGACTACAATAAATTAAGTCAGGAACAGATTTTTTTTAAATAAAGATATGTGGTTGTGAGTGAAAGGGTGTATATTTGTTTCTTAGCCACCCTGCTCTGCCCTACCCTGCCCTGCATAGGGCTCTGGACCTCCACAAATGTGTGGCCTCCTGTTTCCTTACACTTTCTCCCATTTCTCTCATTCCTGGACCACTCCAAGAATTCCAAATTCTGTTCACCATAAGCGAAACTAGTAAATTTTCTCTAATCTCCACATATCAACCCCAGCGTTAGCTGTCTGGACCTCACACCATCAAGGTCTTCATGAAGGAACCTTCTGAGGAAACTGTTTAACAGGACCTGTTCTTTCAAATCCAAACTGTAGGCAGCTCTTTCTTGTCCGTAGAACAAGTCCTTTCTCAAACAGCCAAGCTCAGTGACCTTTTTCTTTTTGAGAGGGCCTCACTATGTAGTCCTGGCTGGCAGAGAACTCATTATATAGACCAAGCTGCCTACCTCTGCCTCCTGAGCTAGGGTTTTTTTGTTTTTGTTTTGGTTGTTTTTAAAGACAAGGGCTCCACTATCTAGGCCAGACTGGCTGTGAACTTGAGACTTTCCTGCCTCTTGAGTGCTGGGGTTATAGGTGCACACAATCATGTCTAAATCAGTTTCTCTCTGTGTCACTTGGCACTTGAGAGTTTCAGTTACACCTTAAGTGTCATGTTGAACGCCTTGCCTCTAGAATAGTCTGCATAGATTGGTCATTGCTGCTTCCTCTGCACTCGAGATGAGGTACTGCAGTCTTGCTTTTACTCTGGAAAATCCCGTGTCTTTTGTTAATGGAGGATTTGACTTTATTCAGCTTGATAGCAGTTAATCATATGCTTATGACTTTATCCAGTTTGATAGTGGTTAATCATATGCTTAACATGTTACTCCCCTACCATTTTATGCATTCTAACTCATTCTCCTTCATCTGCTTCGTTATCATGTTGTTTTTGTGATTTACTACCTAGATGAAATAACTGAATGTTTTACTAGCATATCTATGTATTAATTACACAAAACAATGGGTTTTACTGATAATTTCATATACACATATAATGTATCTAGATATTAACTTCCTAGTACCTTCTGGTCCCTCTCCCACTCCTGAATGCCCTTCCTCTTCCCAATTAGTCCCCCCTTTCTTTCCTGTCTTTTTGATTTGATGACCCAGTGAGTTGTGCACTGGAAAACGCACATCTTGCCAGTGTTCCCCCACCCCTCGTGTTCTTCCACTGTCACCTGTGGAGAAATCCTTAGGGATCTATGAGCTTTTATACTTCACTTCTAGCCCTTGTTTCCCAGTTTGGGAAGAAATAATTTAATTTTTAGCTTAAGACTAAAAGCACAAGATTAAAATTACCAAGCATTTCATCTTTCCTGTTTTGAGTTTATGGTAGTTTGAATGTGATTGGCCCCCATAAATTCATTGGGAGTGGTACTATTAGGAGGTGTGGCTTTATGGAGGGTTTCACTGTGGGGTGGGCTCTGAGGTCTCCTGTGCTCAAGATACGGCCAGTGTCTCAGTTCACTTCTGCATATCAAGATGCAAAAGTCTCAGCTCCTTCTCCAGCACGTCTGCCCGCAGGCTGCCATTTTGTCCTACCATGATGATAATGGACTGAACCTCTGAACTGTAAGCCACCTGATTGTTTTCCTTCATAAGAGTTGCTGTGGTCATGGTTCTCTTCACAGCACAGGAGCCCTAACTAAGACAGGAGTATTTGGACTGAGATGCACAGTTATTTACCTATTTATTCACTGTTTCTGATGGTTCCAACTGTTACCTTTGTATTTAGCTGATGCTGTGATGTGGCTGTGTCGAGGTCTCTGGTTTCCCAGTGCTTTTAAGGGCCCCCAGGAGATTCAGATAATCCATGTCTTACGGACCTCACCTCCTCCATAGAGATATCATAAGTGTGTAACCTATCAGTTGCCACTCACTCACTGAGACTTCAGTGGGGAGCAGGCAGCACGAAATAAGTTCCACACCCATTTTTATCCCGGTGTCAGGAGCTCAAGTGTTCAGGAGCAGCAGTTAGGTTTTCACTGCAGTAGGTCTGTTCTGGAGGCTGTTTCTATCGCAGTTCTCAAGACTTATTTTTCTAGCTCTCAGATTTTGTGAGCTGATAGTCTAAACATAGACCTTGTGTGCTAGACACAAGCTAAAGTTGTCTGAGAGGGAGCCTCAACTGAGAAATAAAGCGGGGCTGCAGGTAAGCCTGCAGGGCCTTTTCTTAAAGACTGCTGAGGAGAACCCAGAACACTGTGGGTGGGGCCATCCCTGGGCTGGTGGTCCTAGGTTCTGTAAGAAAGTGGGCTGTGCAAGCCAATAAACAGTATCTGTCCATGGCCTCTGCATCAGCTTCTGACTCCAGGTTCCTTCCCTCACTGCTTTGGTCATGGAGTTTCAGCACAGCAATAGTGAGGGACCCTAATAACTAAGACAGCCTGTCATTTAGAGGACTTAAGAAACTTGAAAGAATCTCAAATGATAAAAGCACTTTAAACAAATGGGATGTTTTTATTTCCTTCCAAGGGATGCAAATACTGTGGTAATCTTATTATTTAGTATTGTGGGAATCGGACATCAGTCCAGTTCTTTTGACAGTAACTCCTTTTCTCCCTGTACTTTTGAATAGGCTGAGAGTGTGGATCACTGGTAGAAGCACTTGGCTTGCACACTTGATTCTCTCCCATTACCAAACCCAACGATGACATGTTTAAGTGTGGCTTTGTTAACTTCCAGTCACTTTAGGAATTGGGGTTGGTTCACAAACGCCAAGTCAGGAAAACAGAAACGGGTAATTCTAATAGCTAGTGATTGTCTCTTAATTGCTCTTTTCTGAATCTGCTCCCTTCTTTCTTCCCTGGCTTGTTACACTGTCCCAAGTCAGCCTTTAGTCTGCAGATACTCTGTTACATCTCTCGCCAGCCGAAACTTTTGTGTGTGTGTGTGTGTGTGTGTGTGTTATATGTGCACATGGGTGGTCAAGCCGATGCACACATGGAGGTCAGAGGAAGAAGTCAGGGTCCTACTCTAACACTGCATTATCCCCTTGAGAGGAGGGTCTCTCTCTGAGCCTGGAGGTAGGCTGGCAGCCAGCATATACCCCAGGCTGGCCTTCACCCCCCAAACTAGAGATGACCTTGAACTCCTGACCCTCCTGCTCCCCCCCACCCGCCACAAGTGTGTGTCACCACACCAGGCCAGAAAATTTGTGACTTTTATCTCAAACTGACTAGCCTAGTCAATTTAGTTTATCTAACCCAGGCCACATAGGTCTTCAGGTACAGTCATGATCAGGAGAAAGGCTGGGTACATAGTTCAATGGTTTATCAGTGGGATAAAGTGTTTAGGTCCCAAAAGAATGTGTAAATTGGCTGGTAATGCTGGCACTTCCTTCAAAAGATGTTTCTTACTAGTGTTTCTTATATTCAATGGCAAGCTTCACTAGTATACATTAAGCATTTTTAATTAAAAATAACAATCAGGTAACTTCAAGAAAGTGAACAGAAATATAGAGAAAAATTGTCCTGAATACCAGAGGGAGTATATTTAGCACCAAGAACAGCATTACACATATAGAACACAATGTGAAAGATGCATCAATGGCCAACAAAAAGCTGAACGTATTTTTATAGACCAGAGTTAAGAGAACAGGAGGAAAATGACCTGGGTTTACAGAAGTCACAGTTCATAGATTTCTACATTACAAAGTAGTATTCTAAGGTCAGCATGTGAGGGAGACAGGCTTACTAGAAAGTGAGAAAGAAGATACACTCCATGTTAGCCTCCTAGACTCTTGAAAAGTTGTTTGGTAGATTTCAATCATCTGACCATGCAAACCCATCTTTAACTTTGGGCAGTTTAATTCTTGCATTTCTGGTATTCTTTTCTTAGCTGTAAGAAACCCTGGCAACTGTCTCCCATTTTCAGCAACAAATTCATTTTTCAATTAACCTTGTGGTAATATGATCCACATTTTACACATAAAGAAAATTCTGACCGCATGAACAGTACTGGTTGGTTCCTACGGAGCCTATCTTATTTCATCATTTCCCTCGTTAGTGCCCTGGTGATCTGCAAAGCTTATCATCAGTTCATCACCGCTACTGTGCACTAACAAATGGATTATTTTCCTTTCACCTATAACCAATTTTCTCTCATCTCGAATTTCTCTTTTCATAGTCTCATACTGCATATCCAAACTACATATTGGTAAGGCTCTGTCTCTAAGCGGGCTCTTTAACAGGAGCTGATCCTCAGATGTAGTGGACGTGTTCAGAGCTGCGTGTTTGTTAGTCTGGCAAGTTTACTCCCTACTGTGCGTTGAATGGGCTATGGAATTGGACAACTCAATATTCAGGCCTTTCATGGCAAGGAGCTTCCTCGGCAGATTAAAGGTCCAGTTGTTTAAGTGTTAAGAGCTGTGCTGTGGCTACTAAGGACAGTGGTTCTTTATGGTCCCCACCCCATAAGGCCACGTATCATTGCTGAACTCATTCTTGCAACCCTCTCCAGATCAACTCTCTCAAACTGGGGGTGCGGGGCCCAGCTGTGATTGAATAAACTTCTGATGACCCAAACACCTACCTGTCTGAAAACTGCTACCTTAGGTTTTCTTTGCTGTAGTCCAAAACTAAACAGGCTCCTGCCCTTTTAATAGCCTGCTAAGTAGTAGCCAATCCTCAACAGTGGGCTTAGTGTGCTGTTAAAGCAGAAGCTGGAGCACTGGGCTTGCTACCAATTAAGACATCACCCAGTGAACTTTCCAAAGCAGAACGGAGGAAACCCCTTTACTTCCACAGCCATTACCTCTAGCCAGAGGGTTTCACCCAACAACTACAAGGGACAACACAGACAGACCCTTCCCAGTAGGGCTGCCCATGGGGATTTTAGTCTCCAACAGGCGGAACGAACTCTTCTTTTAGTTCGAACATTGATTTTTGAAGACATGTACTAAAAAAGCAATTTATTCCAACTAATACCTCTTATCTTTCCACAGAAATACTTGAAGTGCCTTATAAAAATTGGCGTGCAGTAATTCTAGCGGAAATCAGGACTGAAAGACAGTTATGACTACATTCCCATCCCCGATGCTTAGGGCAGCCCAGGGGAACATGATGGGATATTGTTAAAAAAACACACTTCAGATAAAGTTTGACAAAAATTGAAACTCTTGGTTAATTACGTGCATCAGTGTATTCTCCCTCATGACCGAGTCTCTCTGCCATATGGGAAGTGGGCACTAAACACCTCAGCACTGTACCCACTAAAAACGAAGTTGTCCTTAACAGGCAGGTAAAGAAACCTTTTGACTTATTAATTATGGTGGATGTGTGGAAGTTAGAGGGCAGCTTCTACGTCACCTGCTGAGCCACCTTGTTGGCCCTAGGCAGTCCTTTGGAAATGTATGAGATTTGTGTGTGCACTAGCAGATGTGCCATGGCAGGTGTGTAGAGGTCAGAGGGTAGCTTTAGGGAGTTGGCTCTGTTCTTTTACCATGTGGGTCTTCAGGCTTGATGGCAATCACCTTCATCTTTCTTTAAACATTATTATAACAGCATTAAATTTATCTCTGACATTTCACTGACTTGTATTTTTTGAGCATGAGAAAATACTGATTATACCTGGTCACAATCTACTTTAACATATAGGGTGGTGACAGGCATTAATTTCAGACCCAGTATCAACATGGAGGAGATGATGGGATAAGACAGTTGCACTGTAAAGCCTGAAAGACACAAGTGATACCTGTCAAAAACCAATGTTTCAAGTATGAATCCTATTAAGAAAAAGGAGCTATTATTCTATGTGGGCCGATCTGTCCTTGTTTTGTGCTAGTCCAGGCATTTGCTTTAATCAGACTCCAGAGTATAAGAAAAGAAGTGGAGGGATATCAAGCATTGTGAGGTGCTAAGTACATAAAAATAAATTTTAGGAATGGGTAAATGTCAACAATCTTCTTCATTGTCTTTATTACAGTAAGAGGGAATTTTACTCTTAATGCATAGAATCTCAAGAAAAAATTTACATTTAGGTTTTAAAAGAGGCCCTTTTGACAATTATTAATACAAACGTGAAATAAGACCCTTCAAACAAATACTAATTTCAGTAATAGTTTACATACAGCAATAATTTATTCTGAAATGTTCATTTAGTTTGAGACACAACTCATGTCTCATTAATAAAAGAGTAGCCATCTCACCTCAAATACCAGAATATACAACAGTTACAGCATAGCAAAAAATTCTACCTACTTTCGATAAAATCTAGTTCAGGTAAAATAGTTCCATTCAATGTTTTACAGTTACACAGATCTGAGCACAAAATAGTGTGAATTGTTACACTGTAGCTATCCTATGCACACCATGTGATCACAGAACCATTAATCATTACTTCTGAAATTGAACCATCAGTTTCACTCATGCAGTAAAGCAGGCTGGGTAAACATATTCATTGGGAACCATATTACTGTGAATTTCACAGCCACATGATTAATTATGACATTAGATGGATTCACGAGGACTATTTTTTGCATAAATACCAACTTCTCCCTGATGTAAGTTTATTTTATAATCTAGAAATGATTGATAACAGCAATATATCATATGGCATCTATCTGTAGTGTTAAGATAAGCGATAATTAAAGGACGATGGGATGGATGCCACTTAAATACATGTAAAACATACTGTACAAATATACTTGGCTTTACCATTTCTTTCCTACCTAACAAGAGTGCCTTCCAAAATGACCAGTGAGGACCAAGTGGACTATCAAATATGGTTTCCAGAACAAAACCCCTCTAACAAGAACCAAACCTATTTACAAAAATTTTCAACCTTTAAAGTTTTCTTTGCAATAAAGTCTCTACACAGCAGTTGTGATAAGACCAGCTTTTCCTAGGTTTGTCCTTCCAGCTCTTTTAAACAGATGTCACGAGGTAAGACCCAGAATGGCGCTTAGGACTTTGGGCTCCACTGGATTCCGTGCTGTCAGTCTTTGAATCCCGCTTCTTGGTGCTGCTACTCACCGGCGTTGGGATCTGCGAGGGCCGGGCTGACGTGCTATCCGCACTGCTTTTCCGAGGGCTCGGGTTGTAATTAAAAGGCGACACTCTGGCAGCAACAGTCCCACTAGGTGAGCTGTGTTTGCTGGAGCTGCTTGAACTGAAAGGGGTGCGCTCGACTACACACGTCTCACTAGGCTCTGCTGCAGGCACAGAGCTACTCTGTCCTGGCTTTGCCTCTGTTCCTTTCTGCTCTGGGGCGTCCACCTGAATAAAGGAGTTCAGGCGGTTCTCCAGGCCCGCCGTGTGCACAGGACTGCCGCTGCCCACACTCTGCTTTCCCTGGCTGTCTTTTGAGTCTTTAATGCTTGGATTTCCCTTTTCTGAAACACTGTCAATCACTGGAGGGGTGTTACCTGTGGGAGACCTTCCAGACCGAGGGTTGTTAATGGGACAGTCCTCAATTCTCACCCAAACGTCCTCTGTTTTAGAAACAGCAGGTGCCATCTGATAAATCAGAGCCTTTGATTCAGCACCATGGGCAGCACCTGAAGAAGTGGTCTGAGAAACCATGTTTGTGGGAGATATTTCACTTTCTTTGATTTTCCTCCATGTGCCCTTTGTGGGTACCTGGTTTTCTTTCACTTGTCTGGGTCCCGGCACAGAGTTCACATGCTTTTCATCCTCACTCTTGGCTTTTTCACTGGACTCTGATGAAGCGGAAAGAATAGAAGATGAACTTCCAGTTCTTCTCCAAGTGCTCACCCGAGGGAGGGACGAGGAGTGTTTGCTATGCTCACGCTTCCAGGTTCCTGCCCGGTTGATTGGCAGTCTGGAAGGACTTTCAGAATGGGAGCGTGTGATATCGTGGCGCTTTCCTGGTCTTCCATCATTATACTCAATAGTGGGGCTGAGATTAGGTGGGAGCTTTCGCCATCCACCAGCCTGAACAGAAGGATGTGTGCTCAGAGACATATCAGGAAGGGAAGGACTTAAAACCGGGGTTTGTGCCTGGGACCTGGTGGGAGAATCTGGTCTAGAAGATGGAGAAAGGGATTCAAATGAGGCAGATTCCTCCAGTTTCCTCCTTAGGGTCGGGCTTGGGGCTTCTTTGATGAAAGTAGACTGGCGTACTAGTGCGGGCCTTTCTGATCTATCTGACTCACTTCCACTTGACTTAGTTGAAGACATTCTAGAAAGTTCTACCTTCTTATTGGACCCATTGCCATTGCTCATTTGGTTCAGCCCTTTAGACGCGGACTCGCTTCTCGGGATACTATTGGCATTCTTGGGTAAGCCTGCTTGTTTGGTAAGGTTTTGTTGGCTCATTTGTCTGCCGGGGGATGTATAGGACATTTTCCCAGAGCCCGAGGACTTGGTTGAAGCAGTGCTTGGAGACGATGTTCTCGGCAGCTGAGACAGTTTGTTAGGAGGGCTTATTCCATTTCTACCAGGGGAGATCGAGTTTCGCCCTGGAGACTGCAGCGGCCTACTTAATGGTTGCTGTGTAGGCCTTGAGGGAGTGGAGTCTCTAGATCCTGATCTTGAAGGTCCCTTATTTGACCCACTAATTTGGGAAGTTTGCCTGGTAATAGGGCTCAGCTCTGATTTTACTGATGGCTTGGTTCCTCTAGGAGAAGTGGTGGCTGCTGGACCCTCACTAGGGCTTTTGGTGGCTGGAGTCTTGAGGGGTGGGCCCTTTTTAGAAACAGGACTTGTACTGGAGGAGCTATTCCGAACCCCGGGGATGTGAATCATGGTCCTGCCTCTTGAGATTGAGGGCATGTTTGTTGGGAGGGGCTGTTTCATTTGGCTGGAAATTTCTGAATTAGATCGAATCTTTCCAGTAATCAAACTTTTATAAACCTTTTTCCCACCTTTGATTCCTTTATTTTCAGATTCTATCTTTTTTGCTTCTAATGTGCTTTTCTCCCCTGGTTTGAGAATTCTTGGGCCTTTATTACTTGTGAAGGGTTTTTCCTCTTGATCAGGTGTGAGATGAAAGGGTGAGCCCAGGGAGATGCCTGACTTGAGTGAGAGGATGGAATCGGAATCGGACGAAGCCTGTCGGGATAAACATGCAGCAGCAGCAGCAGCCTGGTGCAAACTACTCACTATGGAGTTCGCACCTTCTTGAATAGCTTTCCAGTCAAAATTTTCTGAATCAGGAGATAAACCGTGTTCTGAATCTGGCCTCTGTATATCTTTCAAGTCAAGTGTCAGATCTTCAGCTAATATGCCTCCCATGTTCCTGGGACTCTGCTTTCCACTATCACCCTTGAGTCTTGAAGGTCTTTTCTTTTTTGGCATTGCAGAACTGATGCACTCCTGCAACAGGTCATCTTCAGAATCGATGCTCAGAGAACTGAGAGAGCTGTTTCTTGAGAAGCAGACAGGGGTGTCCTCAACATGAAATGACTTGGGCGCATACCCAGGTGCCTGAGGCTTACTTGGTTCCCCCTGTGCATTAGTAGGTTCAGCTTCTTTGATTGGTTCATTTTCTTTGTTATTGTTGTTTTCTTGATCAATGTCACTAAGGGAACTCAGAGAGGAATTTTGAGAAAAGCAAACTGGAGTATTCTCAAGAGCAAAATTCTGCAATTTTTCATCCGTTGCTGCCCCCCTATCTGGCAAGTCTTTGGAGGACTGGGGGAAAGTGGATTGTTTCTGAAGCCCTGGTTTGGACTGTCCCCTATTTACTGGATGTTTTGTATTAGCTTGTGACTTACTAGCTGACTGTTGGCTTGAGGCTGGTTCTGTGTGGCAGATACTTTTGGCTTCCGAATCCTTACTTTCTTTCCCCTTTCTTAACTCAGCCTTTTCCCTGGACAGGTCAACATCATCATCATCAAAATCTAGAGAGCTCAAAGAATCATTTCGTGAAAAGCAGTAAGGAGTTCCTTCAATAGGGGTGTAAGGATGCGGCGAATCGAAGGCGAAGCTTCCGCGGACTCTGTCTTCGTTGTTTGGCAGCTTCTCACTGAAGTCCTTGGGGGTGTTTCTCAAGCTCTGTTTCTTTGAGTCTTTACTGTCTGAGAAAGTTTCTTCAGCATTTACGTTAACTTTTGAGTCTGTATTCTTCCTCATTCGTGTTCTATATTCTGTATTTTGTGGCATGGGCTTTACTGGTGAAGTCGGCTTCTTTTTCTTAGTGTCTAATTGATTTTTGTTAGTTCCAGATGACGTCACTGATGCTTGTTGGACCTGGTCCATTATCTTTTTCACTCGGAAAGGCTTGTGGCTTTTTCCTTTGGGCATAGCAGAATTGATACATTCTGCAAGAATATCTCCTTCCTCTGCTTTAGTGTCATCCAGGTCTGGTGTAACTACAGATGAGATGTTCCCCCTCTGAGCTTCATCTGAACATCTGCCCTCTGTAGGAATCGTATCTCGTTTTTCAAATTCACCTGACTGTGTACCTGCTCTAATTCCGTCACCAGCAGCCAACTCATTTGGAGGGGATTCTATTGTCAGATCACTTAGTGATGTCGCTGTGGAAAAGTTTATAGGTGTCCCTTCTACACAGTACACGCGGGGCATATCATCTCCTGGTGGGAAGCTAACATGCTTTTGTGTCTGCAGCCTGTTTTGGGATGGCAGAAGTTTGTACACAGGCAGCTGACTTGGCTTCCTTGCCACAGGTGGAGGTAATTTTGAAGCAGTCTGGGCTAGCTTTTTGGCTTTGCGTGATGACTTTGTTGGCATGGCTGAAATAATGCACTCTTCTAATATTTCAATATCATCATCATCTGAATCATCTAATAGGTCTTTTTCAGAATCAGGGTTTTCTACCTCTTTCTCCTGATTTTCACTGGACTCTTCAGGATGCTCTGGCTCGGTTTCATTCCCGTTGTCGTTTTCCTGAACTGGCGGCATTATTCTTAATTCCACGTCCTTCTGTATAAATGGCTCATCGAGGCTCAGTGCACTCAGGCTGGATGAACAGGAAAACCCATCTGGAGTACTTTCTGTGGCAAAGTGCAATAAAGTATCAGCATCCGGAAGGACCTGGACCCTCTGGACCGCAGCATTCACAGCAGTCTGCTTAGGACCACTCTCTCTCTTCTCCACAGCAGGTGCTTTAGTTTTTGGCACCTCTCTCTTGGTCTGGACTGTCTGGGGAGGAGGAGGAGGAGGGGTTTTGCTTCTGCTTGGTGGCATGGTCTGTCCAGGGCTATCTGGAAGGTCACTGGGGCTGATAATGCCACTCACCATTCCACTGCAAGGCTCACTCTGAACAGAGCTAGCAATGGAGCGACTCTCAAAACTGTCAAGTGAGCTGACAGAAGTGCATCGGCTGAACACAAGTGGGGTCTCCTGGACATAGTGTTCGGGGGGACTTTTGGGCGTCTGAGCACCGCTTTTGGAGGGAGACTTGGCCCCTGAAGAAAATTCAACAGCCTTATGCCTGGTTGATTCTGAAGATAAGCCAGAAGCCTGGAGTCGGCTAGGTTTGGTTCTGGCATTCTGGGACACTGCTGGAACTTTGCTCGCAGGATCTTCAGTTGATCGAGTTCCATCGTCCTCTTTTATTTCTGCTACCTGCAGAGTGTTAGAAGAATCTGCCTCCTGTGTTGTCGGATCACATCCTATTTCATCTTCAGCTGATGACAGAGATGATAATGAACTGCACCTTGAGAAACATATGGGGGTGTCTTCTACACAGTAAGTCTGCATAGTTTCTTGGTTGATGGAGGGGACTTTGCAAGTGGTCCCTTTTTGAGCCTGACCATTTCTCTGTGCTGAACTTGGATGCAGCTGATTCTGCCTTTTGGCATTAGATGAAGGTGTGGATGTATTCTCGCTGCTTGGAGAGATATGTTCAGTTTTAGTGCTTTGTGCTGATGAGTTCTTTGAGAATGAAAATGATGGTTTCTGGGAAGAAGAAATGTCAGTGGCATATTTTAAACTATAATCAATAGGCTGATCCACATGATGTTTTTCTTCATTATATTTTATACTATAGTTTGTTGGTCTCTCCTCTTCTTCATGTTGTTCTTCCTCTGAATAACGCTCACTGTAGTTGGTAGGCTTATCATCTTCATAGTCATCTTCCTGACACAAAGACTGGTTTACATTTTGGTTAATTGCATGACTAGAACCCATTCGATTTGTTTCTGAACCACTGGTTCCCCTAGACCTATATGGGGAAACACATTCCTGTTGTCCAAAATGTGGTTGGAACTTGAGGTGTTTATCATCCGTGTTCTCAGAATAGACAGGATAATTGGTGTTTTGGCTTCTGGGCTGTCTTGGCTCGTTCTGCTTTATTTCATCCTGTATTACATGCTTCGGTCTTGCCCATCTTTCATTCTGTGAGGGACTCTGCCTTCCAGAGTTCAACTGCTCGTCTGAGTATTTAAGACTGTAATTTATTGGTGTATCCAGCTCTCCATCGTTATCATCCATATGATTTGCACTATGTATCTTATGGGCTAGGTCAGCTGGGTACTGACCATAACTGCAAAAGTTGCTTTCATCGTCTTCAGAATAGGACTCGACGGAGGGCTTCATCTGACCTCGTTTACCGTAGCCATCACTACTGTTGACACTGTTTAAACTGTCACTGGAAGATCTCTTATACTCCACTTTGGCGTAAGGCATGGAGCATGTCCTATTTGAGTTTTCCGACTTAGTGAAGTTGTATGTGTTTGAATGGCTATGGGAAGCAGAGCTTCTCCGTGCTGCATTCCTCTCATCCGTCACACAATGGAATTCGGTGGTAGAGCCGGAACTTCTGTCTTCCTGGGAGGTGTGAATGGCTGATACTTCTTCCATAACTTTGGCAATCTGGGCTGCAGTACTAGAGATCTGCAAACCTCGTTTTGAAGAGGTTCCTGGATTTTCTGTTGTTGAGTGGTAAGTGCTGAGGCCAATACCTCGTTCTCTCTCTAAACTTCTGTCTTTTTCAGAACGAGAACTGTCTAAACTTCCCCTTGATGAAGAAGAGCTGGGCAATACTGTAGTATTTAAATATGGTGAAAGAACAGTCATGTTCCCAGTATTAAAATTGTCTGCCCTATTATCATCATGTCGATTGGTGTCAAAAACATAGTCACCATAAAGATTTGGCTTGTGTCTCTGCTTGCTACGATGAGATGCCTTGGGACTTAAGTTGTCAATATTGTCAAAGGTTTCTGATAAATGCTGAGCATCTAACTCTGCTTCTAGTGCCTTTTGCTTCCTAACATGAAGAGATGGCAAACTTGACCCAGGAGACATAATATTGGCATCCTTATACTTTGCAGGTCTGTTTGCCATGAGGTTCCTTAAAGCTGCAGCACTTCCCATAGCAATCATTTTGTGCTTTGAATGAATGAGGTTCTTGAGCATGCTCACTGCCCCCATGTCCCATAAAGCTTCCTGATCTTTAGGATTTCTTGCTGAGAGATTCCACAGAGTTCCACAAGCATTACTGACTATTGTCAAGCTGTGAGATTTCAAGTGCTGTAATAAAGTCTGTAGGCAATTGTTCTCTCTTAGGATTTGCCTGAATTAAAACAAGAACACATAAGATTCAGGAGGAAATGTGATTAGTGACAACAAATAAAGGGACAAAAAGCAACTGTAAACCCTGAGATGAGCACAAAACACAACAAGCACAACATGAATCTATCAGCTATCTTGTCAGCTCCAAGCTGGCCACCTCTCCTTTTGTTCTCTGGGTTCATTTAATATTTACTGTTTTAAAGTATCCATCTGTCAGACCAAAAGTGGGAAAAGTGAGTGTTAGGTTTCATTTACTCTGTGTCCTACTCTGATACACTACATGAGAAAAAGAATTATTTTTGAATAAATACATTTTCTCCATTCACACAGAAAATTTCCTAACTGAAGAACTACAAACACACCATGAAATCTAAATTAAACAGGGACTGTGGCAATTTAATTTATGGTGAAGCAACCATGTTGAATACTGACATATCTTGGAAGCAGAAGACAGGTGATTGATAGATCTTTACGTAGTCAGGGAGCACACATGCTTCTAGAACAGCAAGTGTATTCTCTAGAGTGCTCTCTGTACCTGTGAAAGTGCCATGTCCTTTGAATGGGATTGCTGGCCCCCTAAAGAGAACATGACATGCACTATGGAAATGTAACACTTAAAGGCTGCCCTAGCCTGAAGTGACTGCTGAAGCTCCACAGTTTAGTAGACTGGATGAATAGTTCATGATTAAACAATCTGAAGACTGAGGCTAAGACACCATTAGAAAATTGTTAAAGCCTTTATACTTCCTAGGTCATACTCAGTAGTTTTTTCTTTGCTTAAAAATTAGTTTTATATTCCTTTACATTATCTAAACAGGCATAAAAGAACTGAAAGTATTCTGACTTTTATTCATATTTTTACAGGTAGGCTGTACCTCTCAACTACCATTTATTTATTTGTAGATTTCTATAAGATACTTCAAACTTTACTAGCAAAAACATGCAAATGAGTTATACTTGGAGTTGTAATTATCTTCACATTGCAATAAGGACATCTTGCTTATAGCTTTCATAATGACAAAAATATTTTATAGTTACGTCTTTTTAAAGAAAATAAACTATAATAATCCATTTAAAAGTAATATAAAACTTGGTATATACCTGTGGTCTTCATTTGTAGCTATCAAGCTGGACACATTTCGTAATATCCCACCTCCACTTTCAATGATAGCTAACGTATTTGTCTGGCTTCGGTAAGTGAGAGTGCCAACCAAAAATGCAAGTGCTCCGTCCACGGCACATATGTCAGCTTTATTCTCAGTGCAGTGTGCGGACAGGTTCCATAAGGCACTCAAGACACTTTTGAGGGTTGATTCCTATTAACGATGGAAACAGAGTATGCATCCATATGTTAGAATCCTTTTTCTTTTTGTCTCCTTTCTGCACATTCCTCACTAGTAAATCAGGAACTTCTCGTTTACACTTTCATGCACTCCAAATGAAATCTAGGTCAGTGCTGTTCCTATTATACAACACAGTATTAAAGTAGTGACCTTTGTTCTAAGCGTTTAGATGTTAGATATATCTTTAATGAAACCAGAATGTGAAGCAGAATTGATATTCACTAATTGTATTCACTATCACAAAATATTATCAGGAGGATAACAGAAACTCAATTAGAACACCTTCATATACTGTGTATGTATATGGAAGGATATCTAAGCACTAAATGGCAATGCACTGCAGAGAAGGTTATATAATATTCTATTTGTATTAAAAACAAATATATGTATTCATATGCTGTTGATTAAAAATAATGTAACTTCTGAAAAGTACTAGAAAATGTACAAATTCTTAAAACTCCTAAAGAAACAAAGTAATTATGAAAATGCCCAAGCTCCCTAATATAAAAAAATGTAACTGCCACAGATACACTTTGATATACAATTAATGTATCTGGTCATAATTTGTCACACTCCAGACGTCAGTGTTTCTTTTTATGACACCATCAAGGAATCTTCATTAGAAATGTATTTGTTCCTATTAGGACAAGAAGCACTTCAGACAATACAGATGCAATACAGTACTCTAAAAAGAAGGCTATTGCAGTCTGAATTTAATATAAATACCTCACAAAGGGGACAACATTGTAGGAGGATAATGTAGACAATGTAGAGAGAAAACACCAGAAACAAAAACTAGATTCTGAACAGGGTCTGAATTACTTTACTTGGAGTCTAAACCCTAGCGTCTGTGCAGACACACAGAGTCTAATTTCCAGCAACTCATGGTGCCTTACCTAAATGTCCAGTTTCACATAAGTCCCTAGCCAGGTGTTGTGATGCAGGCCTGCAATCCCAGAACTTGGGAGGCTAAGATAGGAGACTGTTACAAAATCAAGGCCAGCTTCTCTTTGTGAGACCCAGTATCAAAACAGCAAGAACAAACAAAACAATAAGAAACCCCAAAACACACACACACACACACACATGCATGCACACACGTGTTCGCACAAGTAGGAAGGTCTGAGTTCACTTTAATTACAATGTGATTGAAGTAAAGGTAGGATGATCAACAGGAAAAGTGGCAAAAACTCTGGAGTGAGGAAAACTGTAATTGAGTTAAAAGTGGGAGACAGAGGTACAGGAACACAAATGCTCCAGAGACTCCAGACCAATGGTCTGCAGTAAACAAACTTTACAGCTGAAATTACAGGAGGGAGGGCATAAAAATGATTACAAGCTGGGAGAGAAGTTCAGGCACTCGGCTATGTGTGTAGTGTACTCGGGACGGGTGAGAGAAGGGTGTGGAGAAGGGCTTGAGAAGGAGGAGAAATGATTAGCGATTAGAATTAGGAGAGGAGCTTCAGAACAACAACTGATCAAAAAGTATAAAGTGCAGGGAAAGAGGGAAAAAACCCAATTAAATAACCAAAGTGGATTTTGAGACAAAGGAAAAGGTATCAGGATGCAAATTAGGGGAGACCAAAGCAGTGACACACTCAAGACTTTGGTTACTTCTGATTTTTGGACATTACAAGATTATGAAACACATTCATGTTTCAATCTGTGTGAGAACATTAGTTTTTGTTCCTGTAGGAAAATGTTATAGAATGGCTGGGTAGTTTGGAAGGTGTATGTTTAACATAAAATTCTGTCCAAATGTTTTCCTAAGCGCTTACACACACTTTCACACCCCCAACAATAGTACAGAATGCCTCCAGTGGCTCAATTACCTTGACATGTGGCTTATTTTTTTAACATTAATTCAGTATGGTATGCATAATAGCATCTCACTGTAGTTTAACAACAAATGATATCCTGTACCCTTTTCAGCATGTAGTGGCTATTCACCTGTCACCTGTTTAGCAGTATCTTTCTACAGAACCTACATACATTTAAACAAGGCTGCGTGTACCTGTGTATGGTGAATACACAAGTGTCTGTCTGAGCTGTGAGAGAATAGGTGTGTGCATGCCACCATGTGCAAGTCAACAAGGACAGCCTCTGATGCTGGGTCTTGCCTCCCACCTTGTTTCAGACAGGGTCTCTCTGGTGGCTTACACCTTTAATCCCAGCACTAGGCAGGCAGAGGCAGGTGGATTACCTAGTACAGTACTGAACATTTTAAAAGTTACCTTTTTAACTTCCAAAGCACATTCCATCAATGCTTTCACACTTCCGACTTCTCGCAATGTCTTTTTGCTATTTACATCTGCTCGCCAAGACAAATTCCTCAAAACACTTGCAATAACCTGCAAATAATGAGGTTTAGAATAATTTGCATACAAAATGAGTCATACTAGTTACCTTTTTGTTTCTAATGCCAGAGGTAAGAATAGGAATCTATTACAAGTTAAATACATCTTATCTAAAAAGCTTGGTATCGTAAGTGTTTTGATTTTAAAATTGGCTTTTTGAATATTAGTACATGTGTGACATTCCCTGGGTATAAGATTACATTCCATATATATGTATCTTACATGTTTAACCCAAAGACAACTTTATGTAGTATTTTAATAACTTAGTGCACTGAAGAGTTTCACAACACAGATTTTCCACACGTGGTGTCATGCAAGCAGCATACAAATAGTTTCAAATTTAGGATTAGGAATGCTCCAGCAACATTATCAAAGCATGGCATTTGCATATCTTGAAAGGTCATAAATGAAAACCACTAATTTAAATATGATTGATTATAATAATAAAAGTAGGAATTTTCTGCCTATAGCAAATTTCTCATATATGTTACTAGGGTGCCAAAAGGAATTAGTTCAACATAAATATTTTCCTTTACTTTAGTGTTAATGGGACCATACTTTAACGTAAACCACTAAATACTGAGCCAAAGTTTAATATAAATCAGTACATTAACTGTTACTATCCAGGAAAAACACTAGAAATTCTAAGTAGTACCTGCTGTAAGTCTTCGCTTTCAGATTTTAACTGGGCCACGAGTGCTCTCATGCAGCCTTTCATAGAACACAGTGTAGCCTGTAACGGGAGATGCGGAGCAGGATCGTTAGTGAGACGGCCTCAAGTGGCTTCTTTCTAGCTACTGAATTTCAAAGCTGGTTCTTACTTAAATCATAAATGTTATTTTACCTATACAAGACCCAGAACAAAACTACCTAGATGGAAGACAGATTCCTTCCATTTCTGTTATCTACCTCCTTTTACCTAACTGGAAAAGCCAAACAAAGCCCTGAGAAATAATAAGGGCAGAGCATGGCATTGAACTGTCTGTCGCGGTAGCTTATGCTTTCTCCTGGAACAATGTTTTAGTAATTATTCTTTCCTACAGTACTGGTGGTCTGCACTTTCTAGGTGAATGAACCACCATTTTTTGCTACATCCCCAGTATGAGGAGCAATGCTGCTGGTGCAGCTATGTAAATTCAGCACAGCAGTCTAACGTCAGGTGCACTTTTGCTTTGTTTAGGCAAAAGACAACCTACTAAGTTGGGATATGCAGTAGTGAGAAAGGACGCTTTTATCAGTCATTGTTCAACTGGGGTGGGGTGGGAGACACCAAAAAATCAGAAGAAATTCTTTGCTTCTTTAGTTCAAAAAGTTGTTTTTATGAAAAAAATTGACTAGTAATTGAGTTACCTTAAGAAGTAAATCTCATAAAAACACATACCTTGTTGGCAACATCTCCAAAGGTCAAGTTTGTCAAAGCCATTCCAGCATACCGTCTTAAAGTAATACTGTAGTGGTCATTAGTAAGCCCATACATCTCACAGTCCACCTGTAACAACTCTGCAATGGCCTGCAGTCCCCCTAATTAACAAGGGTAAAAGGAAAAATATAATAATCTAGAATCAAATAAACTGATATAATTTGGCAGCTTAAAAACCAGGGGAAAATCTCAAAGAATGAGACTACATGATTTAAATAAATTTGCCTTTAGAATGAAAAAGCCACAAAACTGCTATAAACAATTTCTGTGTAATATAAAGTACAACTGACTACGATTCCACTTCCTGCCACTGTCTCCACCCTCCAGTCTCTAGCTTTACTGAATGACATCACCACTGTTTTCTGCTCGTTGACACACACTGTGCCTTGGCAACAATGGAGGCTATCTGTATAACATGGGTCTTCCTAAGCCTAAACAGAAAAATTAACTTATTGCTATTAGAAGGGCTTTAAAACTACTTTGCATTGTCATTTACTGTGGCCTAATACTTTTTTAAAGTGTCAAGTAAGTATCCTTTGGAATAATGAAACTTTTAAATGAAATTGTGCATAAAGTAAAACTTATTTCATATAAACAATGATCTATTCAACCAACTATAAAGTTTCTTTACAAAATAATCTTACTTCCCTTGGATACTACAACATATCAGCCATACCAGGACTCAGTATTTTCCTCCTTCCTAATACTCAACTAGCAGGTATGCTCAGTAATGCTCACAGTGGCCAACACTAGGAAGGAAAGGAGAAACATAAAGGGGAAGGAAAGGGAAGACAACAAAGGAACAAGCTATAAAAAAAAGTGAAGTGAAACGGTGAGGACGAGAATAAAAAGAAGGTAAAATACACATGGACTATTAAAGGGTTGTTCAGCAGCAAGCACCACAGGACTTTTGGTCTTTTAAAGAAAGGTCGCTCAGGCATTAAAAAAAAATGAGCTTGTAGGTCTCAGCATGCTGCTAACCTGAAAGACCAGCACACTAACATTTTATGAAGAACATGAAAATATCAGCAGAAGAATTTGTAAACTCACAAAATGAAGTTCAATGTTGAGCTTAAAACTGTAAGACAAGGTATCTTAATTACAGGAGGATTCATGCAGATCTTTATGACAAGAAGAGATGACAGGCAATTCTCTGAACACTGGCAAGCAAATTAATTTGTATAAAGAAAATCTAAACCATATTTATGAAGATTTTCCTCCATCTATTTGCAACAATGGGTAAGTAGTGAGTGAAACAAATCCAGTCACTGTCTTCATAAAACTTATGAATGGTGTGCAGAACCCAGATCTGCAGTGGAGAAGGCACCATGAAAAGGTCTGAGAAACCAAGTTTAAGGTGAAGTCTAACGGATGACTGAGTATCTAACAAGGGCAGAGCAAGGAAGAGAAAGAATTAGTCTAGGCAGGATAAACAGTGTGTGTAAGGGCCCAACAAGGAGGAGGCCACCAACTGAAGCTACAATGAGCAGATCAGGGTGTTAGGAAGAGGACTATAATTAGAGGCACATTATAAATAAAGTATAATTAGAGGCACATTATAAAAAAAGTATGAGCACAAGATGCAGAATGGCTTATGACCGGAAGTAGTACAAAATATACAGAACCAGAGACAATGGTGCCTCACTTCACAATGAGAAATAGAAATTACACACACACACATGCGTGTGCACATGCACGCACACACACATGTATGCACACGCACATGTGCGCACACACATACACACACACATTGCTGTTGTTTTTGAGACAGGGTCTCACTATGCATTCCGATAGACTTGGAACTCCCTACGTAGATTAGACCAGCCTTGAATTCAGAGATAAACCTTCATCTGCCTCCCAAACACTTGGTGTGTGCCACCATGCCTGGCCTGAGATATACTCAAGAATTAGGATTAAAGTGCTCCTTTACTAAATGTAGGAGATACCAATGCAGTCATTGATGATTTTCCTAAGATTTTGATTTGAGCAAGTGGTTTATTAGAATGCCAAAAGGAAATCTGGAAGAGACAGATTTTGGGATGAAGGTAACAATTTCCATTTGTGAAAGTTCAGTTAGAAGTCTCTAGAATACCATATAAAGGAAGATGCCAGATAAGTAGTAAGAAAACATATCCAAAGGGTTTGGTGGTAGAGTGTTTGCCTAACACACATAAAACTTGGGAGGGAAAAGTTAGATTGGCATGTGAATCAGAAAACACTGGCTGAATAGTGACTAATACAATAAAAGATCTAGCACAGGGACAGAGAACGAGAGCCTAAGGCCAGGCTCCAATGAAGGCCAGTATTTTGCATAGTTGAATAAAGAAGGAGGAGACAGCAACATAACCAATATTTTGATACAAGATACTGACTAGGGAGTCACTAAAGACCTGAAGACTGTGGCCCTGGATGCCGATGAGACACTCAAGATGTAGAGAATTGTGAAGCAGGGTCTCAGTACTGAGGTAAAACACAGTATGCTCTGTTTTTGCATAAAGTCTTGCCTAGTATAGTATCTGGATTACTTCCTAAGAAAGATAAAATGGTCTAAAGAAGGTGGTAAGAAGGCCTTCAATTGTCAGGGAACTCTCCTATCCAAAAATATCAATTTTAGGATTTTATTTTAAGCAAAAATTAAAGATATAGTGTGTCAACAATTCTATAAAGACTGTAACTGCTTGAAAAAAATTAGTAAAACTTGTAAGATTAGATAAAAGAGATCCCTTTATAATTTTAGGCAAGTAAAAAGAAAAAAATCAGTGAATTCTGAGGCAAAGATATAATTCACAGGTTAAAACTATAAAAAGATTCACTGAAATATGATGCAAATTGATAACCAGCAGAAAAATGAGTATGTCTCCATGCAGAAGTGAGTATACCCTCCTGCATTGGTGTCTAGAGGGGCTCACTATTGACAGTGTTTATGCAGGGGAAACGGTTTACATGGGCTCACTATTGACAGTGTCTATGCAGGGGAAACAGGGTCTACATGGGCTCACTATTGACAGTGTCTATGCAGGGGAAACGGTTTAGATGGGCTCACTATTGACAGTGTCTATGCAGGGGAAACAGGGTCTACATGGGCTCACTATTGACAGTGTCTATGCAGGGGAAACGGTTTAGATGGGCTCACCATTGAATGATAGAATGTTCAATTGCCTTACAGACAAGGAATCGAGGCAATTGCTTCAACTGATATTGAATAGACTCGCAGTTACACTAAAACAAAATAATAGGACATTTAATTTTTAAAAGTACAGAATTTTTTTTTATCATGTGGCTTAGACAGCCATCATTAGCCTGAGATGGTCTCTTCTAAAGTAAGTATTGGGGTCCACATCGATATTCTGTAGACTGATACCCCAATTTCACAACCATAAGAATCACTCAGACTATTTGTTTAATTCCTGGGGTCCTACTCTGGAGAGTCTGTTTGCTATGGGCTGGAAAATCTATCTGGCCTGGCAAGTGCCTCTGCTGACTGTTATGATTTAGAAGTGTTGCGAAATATTATTGTAAATAAATCATGTTTTTACTGGAATCCAGGGATATCTTAATCATTTGAAAATTCCAGTGTCTACCAAACTTTCTTGGGCAGGCCTGGGAATTAACGAATATACATCACTGATACTACAATCTGAAATGTTTGGTACTAACAGGTGCAAACTTGAATAGCCCTGATAGTGGTAGATCATTACATACATACACGTGACAGTGCTCATGACCAGGCCTAAGAGTTGTCCTCATCTGACTGGGGCTGACACTTTCCTTAGTCCTTACGGCCAGATCCTTTGCTATCTTATACTCCCTCCCTGAGACACAGAGACCTTAACTCTTCTTTTGCCCCAGTGCAAATCTGAAGGCAAAGAGTGAGAGGAAGGTAACCCTGTGGCTATGTCCCCACAGTCACACCCCCAGAGCCCCTCCTGCTCCTCACCTGAGAGCCCCTGACCTAGCTCCTGTGGTGAAATGCCCCGGGTAGCCTTCCTACCTGAAGAAGAAGAGGAACAAATACTGAGACTAAGTTTTATTCTGAAATTCAGATAATTAATGTGTCAGTCCTAGTCTATAGTTCATTGGAACATATGAACATTTATAGAAAAATCTTTGCAATATCTTAAAACTGCATTTTCCTGTTGTTAGTTTTACCCCTTTTCATAATTACTGGCATTAGAAAAAAAAGTCATAAATGCTGAGATTGTACTGAAATGGGAAAACCCATAAGATTAAATGAAGTTTCACAGGACACTGGAAAGAGGACCAGATGGGCCTGCGGGAAGAAAAGCACGGCTGGAGAGCAGGCCTCAAGCCACAGAGCAGTGTTCTCCCAAGTGATGACTCTGAAGGAGACAGCACTCACGTTCTGCAGTGCAGTTTGTAGTTAAGAGTCTCACAATTGTACCACTTTTATAGTAAATGATGAATAACAATGACAGGGTGCTAAGAATACAATGCAGGGGCTGGAATGTAATGTAACAAAAATAGCACAAAAGCATGGGCACGGCTATGCCAAGACAGAAACTCAGTGTATGGTTCTTGCATGTGGCATGACTACAGAAATCCAGTTTACATGTGATGGCTCAGCACGACATGCTTTATAAACATATGTGTAAAATAAATCTATAAATTAAAGAAACTGTTACATGAAAAAATGGGTACTCAATGGTTACACAGGGTTTAGAGGATGTGATAATATGTATATAAGGGAGTTATTTCTCCAAAATTAATGCAATGTTTCTAACTTCAATTGGAACATATCTTTCTACATATACTATTTTCAAGAAAAACTAGTAAAATACTGATAACCATTAAGACAAATTAAAATCCTAATAACTCTTCTTCCTGGTGTTAATCTAAAGTCACTGACAGATTGCAAGAACATTGATCCCCTCCCCCACAACCAAGACAGGGTTTCTCCATGTAGCTCTGGCTGTCCTGGAACTCACTATATAGACCAGGCTGTTCTTAAACTAGAGATCCACCTGCCTCTGCCTCCAAAGTGCTGGGATTAAAGACATGCACCACCGACTGGCTAAGAACAATGATGTTTTAACAAATAATTCAAATAATTCCTCTTCATCAGAGGTGACACAGGATCTATCTGGTCAACAGGGACAGGGGTGGTCCACTTAGTAATTTTCCCAATCTTTAGTTAAGATTTTAAAAACTGAAGTTGGTTTATAAGAAGGTTGACATTTCTATGATTCAGGACCCATTTTCCCATGGAGACCAGGGTACAGTGGTTTTTCCTTTTTTCCTATATGGATGGAAGTTTGTAGCCTTACATTATATCAACTTATCCATCTATATTTATTCCAATGATGAATTTCTATAGTTGTTTTAAAGATTCAGCAGCATTTACTTATGGCATTAAGAAACCTTTTTATCTTACCAAGTTCATTCATTGCATGTCTATGCTCTTCATCAAATGAAAGCTTCATGAGAACACATACAGCAGGACAGATTTGATGTTCAACAGGAGCTGGCACTGAAAAATAAATTTACCTAAGCCATAATGTTTTGTTATTATGGAAGAGATGCTATTACACTTCTAAAATGTGCCGGGGTTATTAATATGTCCCTAAGGTTGGCAGATCAGCAAGTACTTGCTGAATGATGAACAAACACCACAGTAGTGGAGCACAACTGTGCCAAGGGCTTCCGGTTCCATAGCATATTCACTTGCCAGCCGTAACCAAGCCTGTCAGACTGGGTCTCCCATAGGTTTTGCTATAGCTCATATGCGTAATCATTTTAAATGATGACTACATGAAAGAATAAACACACTTTGGTAAAATACTGTTGGATTTTGTTTCTAATTTCAGTGTAAACAACTATGATGGTTATGGATTAAAATCATATGGTCGCATACAAATGTGATACCTAGCAGAAAGTTTCCTATACAGACAGATACATAATAAAAATGTAAAGAAAAGGGTATCTGAAATAAAGTGTAAAATGCACTTACATCTTTAATATTATATGCAAGGTCTCAAGTAAGAAAGTGACACAAAGTATTTTTAAATTATTTTTTTCAGAAGCAATAATATGACTTATTAAATAATTGTGGGTACTCCTCCCCCATCAAGGAATGTTCTCAAAACAAAGTGTCTGTTGACTCTCACCTCTCACTCCAAGTCTCCCTAAGTGAATTAAAAAAAAAATCATCCTTGCTCCTTTCCTTATACATTCTTAAGATTTGAAATAATCTTTATATTAAGCTTAGGAGAATTCTGCTATATAGGTTCAAGGACATATGCAAGTGTTTTTAGCTTAAGCATCAACCTCATTTACAAATGGAGATGATACACCTTTCCTTTTCTCCTACTCCATAAAGGCTGCTGTGAGGACCAAGAAACAACAGGTAGAGCGTGCCCAGTGACGTACAATGTAGAGGATTATGGCTGGGTTGCTCACAGCTGAAGGAACTTACGTAAAAATTACTTTCATGAGCTCTAGTCAAAGGGCAACCTAGCTGCTCACATTGATTTTAGGTCGACCAAGAATTTTTTTATTTTTGTGGTTCTTTGAAACAGGGTCCCATGACAAAGGCTGACTCTGAACTCTGTACAGTCCAAGAAGACCTTGAACTCCTGATCCTCTTGTCTCCATCTCTCAAATGCTGAGATTACACATATGAGCCATCAAAGTAGCTAGCTCTAAGTTTTAATTACAAGTGTCTTTTGGTTTGTTCTTGAAAGCTTGCCTGGAGGTTCTAGCAGGGACTGCTGCTACTCATATGCCCCCGACTGAATGATGGCCCTCCTCTCCTGGGGAAGGCTGTCCTCTTTAACTGTACTCAGTTTTGGGGGAAGCAATAAAGCAGCGAGGGCGAGGAAGGGAACACCTGCCCAGCGAGATCACCCTCACAACTGATTTGCTTGTTCTCTTTTGATTGCTCAGTAGTGCACATAACATTTTCCTTCACTAAAAAGCTTTAGGGAAATGCCAATTTAAGCCTTTAATGTGTTAGCAGCATTAGCTAGCTAATACAAATCCTTTCTATTCATAAAGACAGCATACTAACTACAAAGAGTTTCTAACCTATAACTTACATATGCTTTGAAACATGCAAGGTGATGTATGCTACAGACAACATACTTGGATTTTTGTCCTGGTCCATGCCTTGTTCATGGGCTTCCTGCCACTCCCAACAGGTTTCACAGTAAGCTCGTATCTGTTCCAAAAGATGAAGGACTCGGATTTCACGCCTGCCTCTCTTGTCGTCAGGCTGTGAGTGAATGATGTTGTGGAGAGCTGCACTGGCCCTGGCCCGAGCCTCTTTACTGCCCCGGGAATTTCCCAACAATACAGAGTCTTTGTCATTGCCATGTAAAAGCTGGATGAGGAGAGGAAGACATCCAGACTGCCGCATGGATATACAGCTGTCTTGGGAGCTAGACATAGCGAGCAAAGTTCGCGACATATCGTCCTTATCATGGGTACCAAGCATCGACAACAATGAATACACCATTTCCACCTGTGGGCCAAATGAGTTTAGAAACAAAATTATGACCTTGATACCCAAAAGCCAGATCTAATGAAGTGATGAATGGAATTATTTACTAAATTCATTAAAAATTAAAACAAACAAAATTAAATAAAAAAACTTTTCTGGATGAAGTGATGAGTGCTATTTCAAAATAACATCCACAATTGGTTTATGTGACTAAGTGACAATATTGCAGA
The DNA here is from genome assembly GCA_001685095.1 of Ellobius talpinus. Lineage (NCBI taxonomy): Eukaryota > Metazoa > Chordata > Mammalia > Rodentia > Cricetidae > Ellobius > Ellobius talpinus. The sequence continues at coordinate 56,772 of LOJH01000096.1, read as the reverse complement.
CTTCTGAAAAAAATAGGTTTACAGTACTGAAATTGCTACATGCCTGCATCAGCTAAAGCTGTTACATGAATGAAAATAATTTTTTCTTTTTCTCACATACCCATTCATTCTCATTCTCTCTCTCTCTCTCTCTCTCTCTCTCTCTCTGGAATGTATTTATTAAATTCTTTATATAATTTAAAACTTCATTTTACTTCTAAGCAATAGAAAACATTTTGCAACAATTATAATCTACTAAATTCTAATTCTCCGCAATCATTACATTTCATCAGGCTGATAATTACAACATTTAAACTTATATGATCGCTGTTATCATATAAAATTATTTTGTCATAAAAAGACAAAGCCACAAACACATAGAGAGTGGCAAAGCCAAGAACTGTCATCATTTTCTTTTTAAAAAGCAACTGGTAAGCATTAATTGCTTTGACAGTAAGTTGGAAGGATTAACTGAGAAGGAAACCAGAAATAGAAAAACAGCATCCAGTTAGCATGGGTTATCAGCTTCCCTTCAAAGTTAGAGGATATTCCATAAAAGAGAGGGTATTATATGAAGAATGCATCATCTGAGTAAGTCAGCAATCCACAAGGATACATATTTTTGGTCTTAACAACAGTGTTGGAAGAGTGTTGGGGCATCTTGTAGGTAGAGGCCATGGGTGCTGCTTAACATCCTATAGTGTAATCAAGAATGATCTAGCTATGCTGCTGATTGCAAAATGCTGCTCAGAAGTGTAACACAGTTCCTAGTGGTGCGAGCTCTATTATGGCAGGGACAGGGCTGGGGATAATGTGTTTTCATCAGATCTAGGTTCCAAGTTTGGCTCCAGCATTTTTAAGCAAGCTATGTGGTATTAGTTATTTGACATTAAAAGTGTCATGGAAAGAGGTGACAGCCCTTCGCAAAAAGTGTCATAAGCTCTCTGCATTTTCTCCACTGCAAATTGGAAGGATTTACATTATACAGAAAACTACATAAAATAATAGTCTGGCATTCAAATTGTATAGCAAAACTTGATTATTATTATTATGCACAAATCACTTCTAAAGGAAATGCAGTCTGAATGCCAGCATCCATGTGCCAAGAGCCAATACTGTGTTGATGCTGAATCAATCTCGTCAGTTTCAGACTCTAATGGCCCAAAGCAGATTCTTCCTTTCCCATTCCTTCCTCGGAGGGATAAGAATACAAGTGTTTGAGAGAATTGGTGATGTAGAGGCAACTCCTTACTGGCACACCTCAGAGAGGTCCCAAATAGAAACTATTGTGGATTAGCATTAATGATTCAGATTTATTTAATTTTTATTGTTTCTTCTTCTTCTTAATGAATTGAATCCAGAGCCTTGGACACTCTAGGCATGCATTCTACCAATGCCTTATGTCCTTAGCCCTAAAATTCATTTCTTAAATTAACGTTAGTTATTTCAGTGTTTCCTAAGCACTGCCATAATACTTCAAGAGAACACAGAGTAGGCTATGAAGACAACGCACCTGCACTTCTGACTGAAAACATGTTGCTCAGAATGTCATTTTAGTAAAACACTAAAGTGATTTTCTTCTCACACTTTCCCCTAACCTTAAAATATTTGCAGCACTGGTTAATGCTCAATTTCAATGATTTTCCATCCATTTCAATAAACATTCGTTAACATCATATGCAGATATTGTGAGATGCTGAAGACAGAGGACAACAATCTGTTTTCTAAGAGCGAGTTTCAAGCCAACTGTTATGAGAGATGCAGGGCTCATGGAAAGAGGTGACAGCCCTTGCAAAAAGTGTCAGGTGCCGCCACAGGCACGGCACAGAGGTAGAAAGACACATGGTGCTGAAGCAGTCAGTTTGGCTGGGGCTTTGGATGCTTGCAGGTAAATGGATAATGAGCTGAAAAAGAAATTAACAGGCATCTAATTCGGGAGTTTTTATAATTCTCATTTTCTCGTTTATGTTTCTTTATTATTATTTCCCCGGGAGACTGAGTCAAAATCTTTAGAGAACAGAATGTCCATGACGACTGTCTTAGCAAAGCATGCCTAGCCTTGACAAGAGGTCTCTGCTGTTACCTTGGTCCCCAGATGACTCGTCAGCCTTCGAGGAGCAGAGTGTGTGCTGCTAGAACTCAGAACACTGGCTGTTTCATGATCCATTCGTGTAGCTGGACTCTAGAAATGGGGCAAATTACAGATAGTGTAATTTAGGTTACATACACAGGCAACTCCAGCCCTCACAGTTTAGAAAGGGCTCACTGGAATTCTCACAGGGAAAGAGGAAAAATAGAAACTTCAGCCTAACATAATGCAGCACCACAGCAGAGGACTGCACAGAATCCCAAAGGAAAACAGGAGTGATGACCTGCTGTGGACGACGAAAGCTCCATCTAAACACAACGAAGACAAACATGGAGAGCATGATGTATTCTAATGTGGACACAGGGTGGAGTAAATAATTATCTGGGGGGCTTTAAAAGATGTTATATTCAAGCTGTGGAGTCTGAACTTTAGGTGGCAGACTAGCAAAATCAGAATTATATTTTAAAAAGAACAAAGGACAGGATGGAAAACCTACAGATGGCCAAGAGATTAGAACAAACTTTAGATATAAACCAACAAATTCATGGCCCTTATCTAGGCTCAAAGTCAAATAAAGCATGATAGACACATTCATGAAAAAACAGTGAATGAATCACGAGAGGCTATCCAGTGCTAGGAAGGAATCATTCGTTTCTTTGGAATATAATAATGACATCAGGTATGCATTCTGAAAAGCATTCTTAGCTTGGAAATGAACAGTAAAATATTTACGGAACAAATGACAGAACAGTCTTCGGAACAAAATGGGTAGCCCACGTGGATGTGGTCTGTATGGATCACTACTGTTCTGCCTTTGTGTCATCTGGAATCACCCATGCACCCATCCTTCCCCAACTGTGCTGGAACTTTATCATACCCACAGGAGTTATCAAAGATCTTCAAACAAACAAGCTGAACAAGCAGGGACTAGCCTGAGTAATTTACTTCTAGCCTTTCCTACCACTTAACTTTCTGAGGAAATAAACACAGATCAGAACATCCTCTTCCTAGCAAGGTTATCAGTTCTCCTTTACAACCTCTAGTCATTCACTCAATTATTTAACCATCAATTATTTATTAGGGACTGTGGTACAGCATGAACTAGGTAGCATTTTTTCTTTTTAAAATTGAGACAGGGTCCCAGTATGTAGCTTTGGCTGTCCTGGAATTCGCTCTGTACACCAGGCTGGCTTCAAGCTGGGATTAAAGGTGTATGCCATTATGCCCAGCATGAATTCTTTATTTTTGAGACAGGGTCTTGCTGTGTAGCCCAGGCTGTCTTCCACTCGGTCTTCCCGAGTTTCCAGGCTGTGATTACAGGCGTCCAGCAGCACTCTAAGCATGACAGAGTTCTTGCATTTCTGGAGCTTGCAGACTAGTGGGTAAATAAACCTATCAACCAAATAATCAGAAACCTAAATGTAAACCTGCAAGTGTGGCAGTCTTCCAAGGAAGGCCCATACTATGACAGCCTGCCGATAACTGAGTTCGGCTGAGACACACATGGGCTGGGCTAATGCAGCAGTTTGTGATGAGAACAGCACGACATGGGACCAACAGGAGGACATTTACTGCAGAAAGAGGAAGTCAGTGCTTTCTATTTATTTTTGGAAGAAATAAGATGTCACATATACAGATCTTATCAAGACAGGTCGAAGAGCCAGGTCTGGAGGGGCATGCCTTTAGCCTCAGTGTTCTGGAGGCACTAGGCTGGCAAACTGCAGTGGTAATTCTGCATCAGTCTTTCAGAGAGCTACAATTAATGCTTGAAGACACCTGGGAGAAATAAATCATAGGCATAGTCTACCCATCTACATTAGGATTTGAGAGCAGCGACTGATAATAACTAAATCAACAGTGTTGGTGGAATTCATGTAAAACAAAACAAAAGAATTTATTATTTGAAGTAGAAATAAATACTGAACCCTGAATTATCACTTTTTTCTCTTTCTTTCTTTCTTTCTTTCTTTCTTTCTTTCTTTCTTTCTTT